>JAMPIV010002752.1:0-301350 GCA_024509875.1 Oreohelix idahoensis | reverse complement strand
TTGTTGGTTCACACCTAGTATATGCATGTATGCGCTTATGGGGGAACTTTGTGTTGGTAATGATCAGATTCTGCTCACTGCAGAATCTGAGGAGTCGCTTTCCATTGTCATTGAGAGTATCTTCTCCATATCTTCCGATAACTCCACCCCATCTAGCATGGTCATTTCCAACTCGGGCATTGAAATCTCCGAGCATGATAATTTCATCTAGGCAGTCATCCACTGTCCTTTGAAGCAGCTCGAAGAATTCTTCCTTGACCTCTGCTCTCTCATCCTCATTTGGCCCATACACTATGACCAGGTTGACTATGGTTTCTCCTTCTTTTAGTTTTACAACCATAATGCGCTCCGAGACAAAGTTCCATCCCTTGATACTATCTTTCTGGTTTTTGGCCACAATGCAACCCACGCCCCCTTTAGCTCTTTCAGATGTGGGTACACCACTGTATAGCAGAGTGTTGCCATCGAGATCCATGACTCCTTGTCCCTTTTTCTTTGTTTCGGTAATAGCCAGGATTTCTAGTTTTGCTTTCCTCATCTCTTCCATCAGCTCCTCTTCTTTCCCATTTATACTTCTTGTGTTCCATGTTCCATAAGTCGTAGTCCGTAGTCCGTTCCAGTTCGTCGCCTTTAAAATCAGTCCGGTTTTCTCTCTTATATTGCTTGTAATCATAGTTTTAGACAAACAGGTGATTGGCCTGTTGTGCCTTTGCATGGTGGAGGGGCTGCCTCCTTACGGCCTCCATGCAGGCCGCCCTCCTCCTTTTTCATCCGGGCTTGGGACCGGCATAGGCGGAGTTCGACCTAGTATTAAGGTGCATTATATTCCTTGTACGGGATTTCTCCTAGCGGGATTGTGTAACTGTGTTCATTCCCCCCTCCCGTAAAATTTGTATGATTAAAGGGAGACATTTGAGAACCCTAGCTTCCACCCCCCCCCCTTTTTACTGTAACCCCTTGCCTCAGAGTAATAAATTTACCAGTGGGTTAAATTGCCTATCTCTGATCACCCCCCCCCCCTTTCTTGTCTTTTGGACCGGGTCTTGTCTGTTAGTAAATACAAACGGGAAACGGTGGATGGGATATTTCTCCTCAAACCCCCCTCTTCCCTTATCATATTTGTATTCTGTAACCTTTGATTTTTGACTGTAAATGTATAATTATTTGTGACTGCTTTATGATAATAAAGGTATTAATCTTTATTGGTGGTGGTTGTCGGCTGGCCCAAAACTCCAAACATTTCCATCTGTGTAGGCTGTATTCATGTACGTTGTGCGACAGAATCACCAAATCGGTGAGTGCGCCTGATCGACTGGAACTGACAAACAATTGTTTGTTCAGAAGAGAGATAGGAATAGTCTGTGAGAAACAGATATTGTCGTAATAAGAGACTGTCCTTGCTCTTCCCAGCGCTTGTGAATCTACTGCCTCATTTTCCTAAATCCTTATTCTCACAGAGCCTTCAATATTCCTCTACACTCTAAAGGGACCAATATCCAGCAGCACCCTCTCAGATAATATTTACGACAATATATGGTTAGCTCGTTCGAGATTCTGAACCTAGTTAAAATAGAGTGTGGTTGATTGTCTTTGTGAAGTAGGGTATAATCTTTAAAAGTAATTACTTCCCCTAGACCAAGCCGTTCAGTATTGGGGCCGACCACACAATAATTATGACAGGTTTTTTTTTCCACAGGAGCAGGCAGTTAGTGATTATAAAAGATTTGTCACCTTTGTATTCTCTGGCAGAGGGAATTGAAATTTTTTGGTTATATAATTGCTGGGACTGCGTGATTGTTTTACAATCACTAAAGGTTTTGAAGCGTTTGAGTTGAGCTAAGCTAAAGACGGATTGTTCTGATTTTTAAAAAATTAAGTTAACTACGTCTCATCTCAAAATTGTCTTCAGGGACGGAGTTTGTTGTTAGAGAATTAACATTTTCTGGGAAAAAAAATTTTTTTTTTCCTTTTAAATTGTTTTAATATAAATATTTCTCTACTGTTAGTAATAGTAGATTTTTTTTTCTAGTGTAACTTACTAATTTAATTGGCATAGTTGCTTGCGTTAAAAGTCTTAAGTGACAATAATAGCGGCGATAAGTTAACACACGAGGTCATTAAGTAAATTGTTTTTTACTTTCGTTTTTTCTCGTAGCGGCTTTGAATTTTTTTCCCTTCTTGTTCTTTCGTACTATTCTCTAGTCATACTACATCTTATTTTTTAACAATGGCAGAAAGGATACAGATGAGATCCATCCTGAGGCTGGAATCGAAAGAGGCAGGCTTAGACGCAGAAGCGGCGAATCTGTTTATCAACCAGGAATTGGAAATATATGACGCGCAGCAACAAAGAGCAGAAGCAGAGAGGAAGGAAGAGAAACAAAGAGCAGAAGCTGAGAGGAAGGAAAAAAAAGAGAGAGAAGAGAGGGCAGAAGCTAGGAAGAAAGAAGCGGACGATCGTCAATTGGAGCAGAAGAAAATTGAGGCAGAGATGGAAGCCCGCAGGGAAAGATAGAGAGAGCGAGAAAGACAACATGAACTGGCGCTTAAGGCTTTAGAGAGTCGGGGCGCCTCTACGCCGAATAACGGAGAGCCGTCTTCGCCCCAGTCTCAGTCAATGGACCTCTCCAGCACTCATTCTGCCCAATCAGCGGCGATGTCTTTTGCTTTAGAATCTTTTCCTAGCCCTAATGGAAAAATTGACAGCTACCTTGAAAAATTCGAAAGGCTCGCGAATCTGTATGGGTTAGAGAGTTCTCGCTGGGCACTTAAGCTCTCAACGTCACTAAAAGCTAATGCTTATGACGTGTACACGAAGCTGGGAACCAACCAACATGATTACGACATGCTCAAAAAGGCCTTGCTAGAACGGTTTGAGATGACCGCCCGAAAATTCCTGCAAATGTTCAGGAACAGCCGAAAAGAGAGCACGGAAACATTCCCACAATTCTCTTCACGTCTCACGGGCTATTTGACAAAGTGCATTGAATTATCTGACCTACCTCTTACATATGAGGGACTACTTGAACTTGTTCTTCTGGAACAGATAAAGGCAACTTTGTCAAACGAAACCCGTAGATTTTTGGCTGAACAGGGCGCAGTCAGGCTTGAGGACATCCTCAATAAGGCCGAACGCTATACCAATGCAATGGCCGAACTTCCCAGCACTAAACGTAAACCCACAGATGAGCCATCTCGAAAACAAAATCTAGAGCAGTCATCCTATTCTTCTAATTCCTCTCAGAATTATAACCAACGAGAAAATAATACCCAGAGACCTCCCCAGGAAAAATCGAAATTCTACAAAACCCGATACCCCCCCCAACAACAATTCTGATCAACCCACCAAGCCTACGTGGCAGCGCGGCCACCAAGGTCAAGGAAAAGGAAAGACCCCTACACCAGGAACGTCTGATCAGGGCAAGCAGACCGGGCCTAACCGCGTTGGATGTTTGCATACAGCCTCGAAAGGTAGAGTCAATCTCAGTGATTCTCAACCTGAGGGGGACCGACCCTCAACTCGAGGAACTGTAATTTTGAATGGTACCTCAACCACTTGTCTCTTTGACACTGGATTAAGTTTTAGTTGTATTGTTGCTAGACACCTAGTCAAACCAGGTCAGGAGACAGAGGAAACCGTCAAACTTAGTGGAGTTTTTAAGAGTGATGCGCCCAGGACGCTGCCTATCGCACTGGTAGAAATACACTCTGACTTTGTCAGAGGGGTTATTAAAGCGGCCATTATGGATGATCCTATCTACCCAGTTATCCTGGGATGTAGATATGTGTTTATTGGGAGACCAAAGGAGCCGATTGTGGCAGCGGTAACCACAAGAGGGCAAGCCAAGCAAGAGAGGGAGCCTGCGCCAAATTTGTTGCCGAATGAACTGAAGGAGGCGCAACAAAAGGACCCTACTCTGGAGCCCTGCTTTAAAAGACTGCCCATGGCTAAGGACCCCAGACACAACGGAGACATCTTTTCTAAGAATGGCGTATTGTATCGTAGAACGGGCAACCCGGACACGGGGAATAACCAGCTCTTAGTACCGACGCAGTACCGAAGCCAGATCTTAGAGATGGGGCACTCTCTTCCCTTTAGCGGACATATGGGACAAAACGCCACTATTCAGCGAATAAAAACCCACTATTGGTGGCCAGGAATGAACTCTGACATTATCAGGTATGTGAAATCCTGCGCCCAGTGCCAACGGGTAGCACCCAAGCCGGGTAGCACCCAAGCACTTGACACCCCCAGTACCCATGGGGCAAATGCCAATAGTAAGGACTCCATTTGAACGGGTTGCTGTCGACATCATTGGACCCCTGGAAAGGACCAAAAGAAGGCACAGGTTCATCCTGACCTTAGTCGACACTTGCACAATGTGGGCCGAAGCTGTACCGCTAACATGCATAGATTCCAAGCATGTCGCAGAAGCCCTCGTGCAAATCTTTACACGGTTGGGATTCCCTCAACAAGTTTTGACGGACAATGGATCCCAATTCCGTAGCCTGTTAATGGAGGAGATCTTTAAGATCTTGAGGGCCAAACATATCCACACAAGTCCCTATCATCCGGCCGGAAATGGGCTCGTGGAACGTTTTAACGGCACCCTCACCACCATGTTACGTAAGCTGGGTCATAAGAAACCGGAAGACTGGGACCTATATATATCGGCTGCCTTATTCGCCTACCGAGAGGTTCCCCAAGCGTCTACGGGATTCGCGCCAGCTACAGTTTTATTTGGCAGACCTATTAAGGGGCCACTAGAAGCCTTACTTCGGTCCCTGACAGACCAAAAGGCTGACGAGACAGTCGTCTCTGCAAGCAAGTATGTATCTGAGCTCAAGGAAAGGCTAAAGCTAGGATGGGATCTAGCTACAACAAACCTTACGAAAGCCCGCGCTAAACATGCTAAAAGATACAACAAAGCTGCAAAAGAGAGAGAGCTCCAACCAGGGGAGAAAGTTTTGTTGCTACTCCCAACCGGAAGCAATAAACTTCGCATCGGATGGCAAGGGCCGTTTACCGTCCTTAAAAAGATCTCACGTACTAATTACAAGATCTCCATTAAAGGAAAGGAGAAGCTCGTCCACATAAATCTGCTCAAGAAATATCTGGAAAGACCAGTGCCATCCTCCGAGCATCTCCTGGCTGTCGCCATAGCAACGGAAGACGAGGAAGATGATGATGGTTGCATGGAGTACTCATTGCAACCCACAGAATCCTTTAAAGATGTCAAGTTCGGCGACAATCTCTCACCAGAACAACAAACAGAAACCAGGGCGCTACTACAGCAGTACAGTGCAGTCTTAACGGATGTACCTGGTCGAACAAATCTCATCGAATTTGACATGAAATTAACAAACGAGACCCCTGTTCGAACCAGAGTATATCCCATTCCGTACGCCAAAGCTGATGCACTTCGCGGAGAAATAGACAAGCTGCGTCAGGCAGGAATTATCAGCGAGTCTACATCTCCTTACAGTTCGAGTGTAGTGCTGTTGCAGAAGCCCAATAAGGAAGTTCGGCTGTGTATTGATTACCGGTTGCTAAAGCTGTAACGGAATTCCAGCCTGAACCGCTCCAAACTGCTTCTGAGTTGTTCACCAAGCTCAGCAAGGCAACAATTTTCTCCAAGATTGACCTCAGTAAAGGTTATTATCAAATACCAGTCAAGGAGGAAGTTAAACCTTTGCTAGCTTTCAGCACTAGTGAAGGACATTACACATTTAAAGTGATGCCGTTCGGACTGCATAACGCACTAGGAGTGTTTACCAGGATGATGAGAAAGCTTTTAGAACCCTTGCAAAGTCCCCACATCCATAATTTCATGGACGACATCTTAATTGCATCGGAATCCTACGAAGAACATATTGCTACAGTCGCTATGCTCCTTATGAGACTACAGGAAACTGGTCTCACAGCCAGACCTAGCAAATGTCTCATCGCATTCGAAAAGCTGGACTTCCTGGGGCACACTATTTCTCACGGCTGTAGTTGGCCTATTAAGAAGAACGTGGAGAAAATAGTGGCAGCAAAAAGACCCTGAACAAAGAAAGACATCAGGTCATTCTTATCACTATGTGCTTACTATCAGAAATACATCCAGAACTTCAACGGACTGACAGCACCTCTGACTGACCTCACCAAGGAAGGTTGTCCTGATAAGGTCATGTGGAATAAAAAGTGCGAACATGCATACAGCACTTTGAAAGGACAATTGGCGGCATACCCCATCCTAAGGTTACTTGACCGTAAGAAACCTTTCGTACTGAGAGTTGACGCGTCAGGTCAGGGCATCGGGTCAACATTGCTGCAAGCCGAGGACAGTGACCCGAACCTGCTATTCCCAGTTGCTTATGGCAGTCGGAAACTGAATAAAGCGGAACGCAACTACAGTGTCTTTGAAAGAGAATGTCTCGCTCTGATTCATGGCATCAGACGCCATCATGAGTTTCTGTATGGTACTTCTTTCACGGTGCAAACAGACCATGCTCCATTAGCTTTCCTGGGTGCCAATAAGGAATTCAACGCAAGGATAATGCGTTGGGCCTTGCTATTGAGTGTTTATTCCTTCAAAGTGGAATATATTCCAGGAAAACAGAATGTCGGAGCTGACTTCTTGAGTAGAAACTGGACCACGGAGGAAGAGGAGAAAATCGACGATACCAATCATCCAAAAGCTACCGATCAGGGCAGCTTCATTGTCATAAATGAAACATGAAAACGAGTTTCCATGTCTCAAAAGTGGGGACGATCGTGACGTACGTCTAAGTATGACAAATGAATCTCCCTGACCCGATGGATGACAACAGAATATTGGCCTCTCATAACTTTAGAACCCCTGATCATCTGTTGTAACTTTAACCTGCATGCAGCATTTCCACGAGAACTTTACACGCTGGATCATTAATATGTAGCCTGCTATCTTCTGTGAACTTTTGAGATCGCATGGCCTTTGATGGGAGGTTAAATCACGCCCTCAACCATCTCTGAGAACGATTTATAGAAATCTTTTCCTTAACGCCGGCCCAAAAGAGGACGTGGCCAGAGACTCACTCCTGTTTCTAGAGCAAGTAACAGCAGTTCAATTTCTTACCTGGCTGTCACCCCGCCTGGTGGGAGTTGCCAAAGCTTCTCAGAACAGCGGCACCATCAAAGCCAGCCTGATTTTCAGAATTCAACGCGGGGCGGTATACGATCTAAAGAAATCAGGGAACTCCCAGCTAACGTAGTTAGCTTCTCGAGAAATTTTTCGCACTCTCATGCGAGCAGCCTGAGACGAAGAAAATCGGTAGACCGGGGGAAACGGAGGAATCGCAGCGGTTAACACAACGGCGAGGTACCTCGGATTCTGCTCTACTTCAAGAAAAGTGTGAAAACCTAACACGTCCTATTTAAGTTACATTTGAGAAGTATAAATAAAGAACTCCGAAAACTGCATTTCATCGTTCGTTCTGACATAATCCTAGTTTCACTAGCATAGTCGGATTCCTGCTAGATTTCATC
Organism: Oreohelix idahoensis; assembly: GCA_024509875.1. Taxonomy (NCBI): domain Eukaryota; kingdom Metazoa; phylum Mollusca; class Gastropoda; order Stylommatophora; family Oreohelicidae; genus Oreohelix; species Oreohelix idahoensis. Next base: position 293,840 of record JAMPIV010002752.1, on the reverse strand, counting down.
TACCTTCGTTGACTCTTGGAGTGTATTCTTTCTGCGCAGACGGTAATTTATACATTAGCTTCGAGTGATCAGTGGTCTAGTTATTTCATTGGATTGTGGTGTAAATTTAACCTTATTAAATAAACCCATTTTCAAAGTTCTAGTGCAAATTAATGTTACAGCTAAAAGTATTTCCTAATACACTTGACGCGTAAATTAATTTTGGAGACGTTAAAAGGAATTATAACCAGTAAATACAGTTTAGTTCTGTATAGATAGATGTGCTTTTAATTATTTTAACTCACGGGGAGTTTTTCTGATTTGTTATTTGACGACGCTAATAAAGTAAATAGGCTAACTGTAATTTATCGCGTGTCAGATTATAATATGATTTGTAATGCATTTCTTGTTTTGATTATCTTTCATTCAGAACGATCATTCAACCTGCATCCCAGCAATTATTAATTATATACAGAGTTCTGCCAACTCAAATTCGATAACTCCAGTAACATATGAACCTTTTTAAAGCTAAACTTGTGGCGACCTGTAATGGGCCCCGCTCCTCTGAATTTAATTGAGAATAAAGCCACCCAAGAAACACTTTTAAAATACTAGTTCATATAGTCCTTAAAAGTAAAACTGGAAGCAGAACATATTTTATTCACTGCCCTATTTGTGAAGAAAAAACATAGGTCTACCTGAACACTGTCTGTCAAGTATATTCAGTGGATTTTACACACCCCCCGAAGAAGAACTTACCTCAGTGTTTTTTTTAACTTGTGACATTACGGAAAAAGAAAGTTATCTCCACCAGCTGTGCCAATTTTAGGAACCACACCATACCTCACGCCTAGCCAAGTGCCTGTGCTATTAATTAGGAACTTTATCTAAACCAACAGTAGCCTTTACGCTTCACCGTCTGGCGATTTTTTGAGACTATTTGTTACCTCGTTAAATCTGGGGCCTGACACGGAAGAAATAAGAGGACCAGTCCATTATTCCACGGTATTAGCTGCTGTGGTAAATAATTCCTAGAGTGACAGAATTCACCATTTTGGTAAGTCTGCGTGTGTGTTTGTGGGATGGCCAGCCCTAGTGTGTTTTTTGAATGAAAGGAGATTTAATCTTTTCTTTACCCTTTTAATTAGTTCGACCTAGTATTAAGGTGCATTATATTCCTTGTACGGGATTTCTCCTAGCGGGATTGTGTAACTGTGTTCATTCCCCCCTCCCGTAAAATTTGTATGATTAAAGGGAGACATTTGAGAACCCTAGCTTCCCCCCCCCCCCTTTTACTGTAACCCCTTGCCTCAGAGTAATAAATTTACCAGTGGGTTAAATTGCCTATCTCTGATCACCCCCCCCCCCCATCCTTGTCTTTTGGACCGGGTCTTGTCTGTTAGTAAATACAAACGGGAAACGGTGGATGGGATATTTCTCCTCAAACCCCCCTCTTCCCTTATCATATTTGTATTCTGTAACCTTTGATTTTTGACTGTAAATGTATAATTATTTGTGACTGCTTTATGATAATAAAGGTATTAATCTTTATTGGTGTTGGTTGTCGGCTGGCCCAAAACTCCAAACATTTCCATCTGTGTAGGCTGTATTCATGTACGTTGTGCGACAGAATCACCAAATCGGTGAGTGAGCCTGGGCGACTGGAACTGACAAACAATTGTTTGTTCAGAAGAGAGATAGGAATAGTCTGTGAGAAACAGATATTGTCGTAATAAGAGACTGTCCTTGCTCTTCCCAGCGCTTGTGAATCTACTGCCTCATTCTCCTAAATCCTTATTCTCACAGAGCCTTCAATATTCCTCTACACTCTAAAGGGACCAATATCCATCAGCACCCTCTCAGATAAAATTTACGACAAGAACTAAAGATTGTATTGCTTTATTATAGTTGCAATCATCGTTTTTGGATCTTGTTAGTGCCTTAATTTGGCGGAGGACTGTGGAGGCTGAGATGCAAAGAATGAACCAGAGTTGGGGCACTGTACGAAGGATGGCAACCGACTGTGCAAAGTGGAATCAATTTGTTGTTGCCCTACAAGACGCCACTAGGCGTGATGGCCACTGACTGCTTTGACTGTCGGTGGTTAAGGATCGAAGAAGAGAAGAAGAAGTGCCTTAAGAAGTGAAGTAGTATGCACTCTGTGTGTGGATATATATGTATGTGTACATAACAGCACATAAAATGCAAACTGAAGAAAATAATGTAAAATATAAAATGTCAAACACTTGTTCAAATTTACTGTACTGATAAATATTGAAAACAAGCAATTACAAATTATAGACAATAAGGGAGATATGTGGCGGAATGTCATATAAGTATAAAATTTGATATTTATAAAGAAAACCTATCGAATAAAAACAATCATAACATTTTCAGACATTTTACAAAAGCATGAATGGAATACAAAAGAGGGAATGTAAAGATAGTTCAGTTGCATATGTGTCATGAAACAGTAACATTGTTAAAATATCATCATGTTGAGATAAAGATCAACATGAGTCGCATTCTTAATATAAAACAAACAATAAGTCACATTTCTTTGGCACAGTAACAAATATTTTTCAAGTACTGTATATATATATATATATATATATATATATATATATATATATATATATATATATATATATATATATATATATATATATATATATATATATATATATATATATATATATATATATATAATGGTACCGAAAATGTAATTAAAAAAAAAAAAAAATCAGGGACACGTTATGCATGTTGAAGACAACATGGAATTTCGAATTCTGAAAAAAAAAAAAATTCAATGTCATATCAAATTCAAAAGTTCATAGCAACTCAGGTCAAACCACCAACTTTCACGTCTCTCTCGAAAACTGATTAATTAAACATTAAAAAAAAAAAATGTAAAACACAAATTTTGAATTAGTGGAAGGTGAAGAGAAAAAAATGTTTGGTGTGATAAATAGTTCTTGGATAAATCTGGAGTATGCCATTTTAGGAAGTATTTTACTGAGTTGTTGAACTTTTGTGCAGATAATAATCATTCTCAATAATGGTTAGGCAGAAAACATGAACGCTGTAAAAAAAACTTGAAAAACCTACTAAAGCGTCACTGTAGAATGAATGTTTGTATTTTATTTGAACATACAGAAAAAAAAAACTAATGAAATATTCTTCTTCTTCTTCTTCCGTCCTTAGCCACCGACCGTCAAAGCAGTCAGTGGCCATTACGCCTAGTGACGTCTTAGGGCAACAGCAGATAGGTTTTCTTTGCCATTGTTTCCCATCACACCTATTGGCGTCTTTAGGGCAACGGCAAATCAATCCATTTGCTGTTGTTTCCGTAATCGAAGTGACTGGCAAACGGGTGATCAGCCCGTTGATTAATGAAATATACGAATCATAAAGTACATGTGATGTGACCATGAAACCAAGGTCATTCTTTGGTGGTGAAGTTTTTTATGAAGACAAATTCACCAAACTTTAAGTTTTTTTTTTTACCCATGTGAAATAACTGTTATGTCTTGGGTATCACAAGTAATAACTGTGTTCTTACTTGCTGCCCCAGCAGTAAGTCAGCAGGTAATTTACTTAAAGTAGTATTTGGGGTTGTTCTGTTGGTGAACAGCAGTTCACATAGTGTATGCTTTTTGTGAGTTCCTTCCTGAGGATATATTTGTTGTGGTAGAAAAAGTATCAGCTGCTCGATGTGATGCAGGAAAAATGGGAACTGTGGTCGAAAGTACAATTCCATATGACACACAGAATACCTTTAATTGCTGCAAATTAGTGAACTAGGTACTATTGCCTGAGACAACTGTGTCAGGCAACCCTTCATGTACACAAATCTTACATGATGCATATAATGTTGCTGTCATAGTGATCCTTGAAATAGGTGTTAATTTAAATGAGCCAAAACTGGTTCACAAAAGATCCTGCATAATCAATGTGGATTTTATCTCAGGTGCATTCAGGTTCAGCCAGGAGTGATATTTGCGACGTAGACTTCAAGATTAGTTTGGCACACGATTCAGACCAATGATAACACTTAAATAATAATGAATGTAAGAAGGTACCGATGTCTCTCAGCACTGCTGAATGTTTCTACACACTACTAAATCTTTGAATGTCTCTTGATTTGGGGATAAAAGCTACATATATATTTGGTACTTACTGGAATAAACAGTTCTAGAAATTACACAAACCCATTGCATGGCGTCAAGAAAATAATCATGTGTATCACGTGACTTTCTAGAGACCAAATGATAATATGTTTGTTTACACTGCAAAAACCTTTAACAATTTGCTTCTTTAAATTTTGCTTCTGTGAAACATAACCAGACAAGAGCACATTTTTATTAAGACAAAGTATCCCTTTCAACCTCTGATGGGTTATAAATAGAATATGTAGTGTAGTAAATTCAAGATTCACCCCGCAACTCGCCATACAGCAGCCTCTTTGGGAGGCGTTCATTTGGCATGCGGACCACATGCCCGGTCCACCGTAGTTGCGCTTTCTGAATCAGTGTATAGACACTGGGCATATTTGCTCTTGACAGAACCTCGGTATCTGGGATCTTGCCCTGCCATTGAATGTTTAGCACGCGACGCAGGCAGGTTGTATGGAAGTGATTTAATTTTCTAGCATGTCTAGCGTAAACAGTCCAACTCTCACTAGCGTAGAGGAGGGTGGGGAGGACGACGGCACGGTACATCTTCAGTTTGGTCTTGACGCTGATACCTCTAAGTTCCCACACTGAGGATCGCAGTCTTCCAAACGCAATACTGACATTTGCTATTCTGTTAGCCACTTCACCATCAATGTCGGCTAGTCTTGAGAGCGTGTTTCCCAGGTACGTGAATTTATCCACAGCCACCAGTCTCTGTTTCTCCATCCTCCCCCCCCCCAACCCCCTGTGTAATCTTGATCATCTGCTGCATCCAGATCCTTCACTAGTCGTCTCGACATTGTCCTGCCACCAGACCACGTCGGGTATGGACGAGAGAGTGAGGCTGACTCGGTGCAAATCTCTCTCACTTTAGTCAAATTCACGCGCAAGTCACATCATCTCATTTCATCAGCCTAAAAGTCCCATGGCGACGGGCGAGTGGCGAAGCAGCATGTGAGGATACACTGGAAGCTGTAGCAGCAGACCTGCACAAAGGCGGCTCAGGACATATGGTCGTCTTTCGCTGACATGTGAGGCAGCAGCGGAACCCAGCAGCCACCTGAACGACTGAGCAGCCCTCTTTAGAACAGCGCTGCTCACCTCCGTAGCACGAGGAAGGGGCTAGAAAAGGTGCCCTAAAAGTTGCCTGCTTCACTTTACCCTGACTAACATACAGCGGCTGGAGGGGATCCCAATCTACTGCGGTCGAACAAGCAATAAGAAAGTACAGAATCTACCTCTTAAAATCGCTGCATGGAATAAACGCACTCTGTTAGACAATGTGTGTATTAAATTACTGTCGCATAATGCGATTGGGACTCGATACCTAAGTAGTCAAAACATAGTGAACACTGTCGAAACATGTGTAACGTACATAGCTCGACTAATGAAATGAGAGCGTGCTACACGGAGTGTCCGATATCGTCTAGGCATAACAACATGGAGACAAAGAAAGTGTAGAATATTGGAAAATTTCCGATGGCAGTGTGAGAACGCAGATGGATTACAACGATAAAGGGTGGGCAGGTTTGATAATACCCATCGTTAGCTTTAGGCAGATATCTATATTTTCGCTTGAAGTGAAGTAGATTAGGAGATAATGGGAATGGAAGGCAGTAAAACATGAACCATGTTCTGTTTTTCCCTAATTCGGCCGCTCCAGTGAAAAGTACGATAAACTATAGAAAAGGACAGATATCGGAAACGACAGAGCTCATTCGTTTTAGTAAAACAAGCCTAGGATGAAGAAAATCGGTTGAGAAATACGGAAGCAGGAATTATTTTGTATTTTTCTGAAATGCACACAATGCCTAAATGAACCCATTTGCGTGAACGCAAAAATAATTTGGCCTAGATGTTTTCTGGTACGCCGGATGTAAGACTCTATAAGGGAGGGTAAGGAAGGCTGGACACTCTCGCCGCGAAAATCAAACTGCAGACACAGAAGAAGCTTACAAGCGACATTGCCATCTGCATGTGTGAGCAGACTGTTGTGCTTCTGAAAGCCCTGTGTGTCTGAGATTGAGGGTCGTATTATATCCTGTCATAGACCTTGTCAGCAAAGTAAATGATTGTGCTTTACAAGTGCCTTGCTAAGAAAGACTTAGGCCACAAGAACTGACATCACAAAAGAGTTGGGAAACCCTCAGCTTTGGGCTTTTTCCTCTCAATTTATGCTGAAAGTGACAGAACGGTGGAGTCTTTCAAGCTAAGTGGCTTAATACAAGACTGCCTCACTATACACGAATCATCGCATCAGACTGAATTGTGGAGAAGAAATAAGTTGTCTGGGTATAACCCAAGTGTGTAAAGACATTTAATAAACGTCTAAGTGACAGTAATAGGTTGAATAACATTGAGAATATACTATCCAGACCTAGTGCATAGTAACTGTGATGGGGCAATAAAAACACCCCAGAGGACCCCTCAAGATCATGTCATATTTATGTGTTAACGCCCATGTATTTTTGATGTGCGCGCTCCAACGAGTACGCCAGCCCACGTGACTGCGCGAGGGCCACTATAACGCCCCAGCCCACGTGACTGCGCGAGCACTCATCCCTGGCGTGTTAAAAGTCTGACACAGGAGAAGCGGTCAGTTTGGTCAGATTCGCAGTAGAGGCAAGATGTGAGAGGAGTCAGAAGTTTGCACGCGGCATGGAGGCAAGTAACATTATAATTTTAACAAATTAGCATTAGTTTTCCGTAGCTTTAGAATTATATTCAGCGTGAGTCTGTTCTAATGCTTGAGAAAATAGATATCTGTGTTTCCTAATGAGATTTCTTTGAGGACATTAGAATTAGTTTTAAAGTTATAGATGAGTGAAAATAACGTGTGGATAGGTTTTATTAGTCGTGTTAAGTCCGGATCACGGCTGTGAGAATATAGAGAAGGAATCTATTTCATTCATGATACCGGGCAGAGAAGCGATCTATTACTTTAATTGAGGTAGTGCGTATTAACTGTTTGGTAAGATGGCAGCCGGCACCACACGTGTTAAATGTGCATAAAGACGGCGCCAGTGAGTCTGCATTAACATTCTTAGTTACCACGTGCTATAGGCCTAATGATGTTAAGCTATTTATTATTTGACAGCGCAGTGGGCTAATTATAACGTTTGCTAGCTTTGTTAGTCCAAGAGTTATTTTATTTTTTTCTTTGATGTGAAGGTAATTTAGTTAGTGTATTTCACGATAATAGATTATAATTTTACTGTATATTTTTAGGGGGTCAAACATATTTGGTGTTGGATGAAAATTGCTTTATTATAAGAGATGATGTTGTAGTAGTACAAGATTAATATAATTTTCTCCATTCATGCCAAGATAGTTTATTATAGTGGAACTCGAAGTAAGTTAGCGAATAATTTTATGGTGTTACTTTGAGATTAGTTTAATTACATCTGTTGTGTACACAGTTTTGTGGTGTTAGATGCCCTTGGAGAAGATGCATCTAGCTTTAGGTATTAAGATTTCTTGTGGGCGTAATGCCACCTCTTTGTGCGTAAGGCATTCTAAGACATCACCGTTTCACTGTTTGCTCTTTGCGGAGCATGGAGACACTAGTGTGGCTGGGTCCAACGGAAGCCTGCACGAAGCATTTATATGCTATGGCAGTGGTTTGTTTCTGTAACAAAGTGTTTCAAATGATGAGTTCCCAATCTCATCAGTCGGCATACACGACATGCTTCAGAGTGCAGGGACGAATACTGATATGGATCAGTTGCGAGGTGGTAGTTTGTGCTCATTAATGAGAGTATTCGATGTACATATCGTTGAATATTATTCTATGTCCATTTTATTATTATTAAATTATTGTTATGTGTATGGTAGTTTATGAGAGCATGTGGGTCTACTTGGGAACAAATTATGTCTCTTCTCGCTCCTAATGGAGCATAGGGCCACCAGTGTGGCTGGCCTCCTTATGGAGACTGCACAAAACATTCGGATGCTCTTGCAGTAGTGGATTCGGTAACAATCTGTGTTACATAGTGAGATTGCCAGCCTCACGCACAACACCATACTAGTCTCGCTAGACGACATGCATGGACTGAGTGTGTGTGCATGATACACAGTTGAATGTTTCAGGTGGCGTGGAAGAAGGACAGTTTGACAGGTGAGAGAATAGTGTTTCTCATTATTATTTATTATGATTTTAACTAGTCGGTGCTTTGTTTGCGTTTCAGATGAGCAGTTGAGCACTGGCTGGGTGTTTTGTTTGGTTTGTTTGCTTACTTGTTTAATGTTTGTTCACTAGTTTGCTTTGTGGGTTTGGGTCACTGACAGGGATGTATGAATAAATACAGCCCCTGCCTTAAAATCAAGAGTTTTATTATTGTTCGGGTCGGTGCGAGTGTGCAAGAAAGTGATCACATATCACAACAGCATCATCATTTCTCGCCCACCCTATCACATAACGAAAGAAGTGTTATTGTGAACAGTAATGCAGTTTGCGATCAGAGCTAGACTGCTTGCGTCAGGGTCAGCGAACCAGAGCTGACCAAGACCCTACTCCACCTCCAAGCGGTGGTCCTGAAAACAGGCTGCATCACTGCAGTCTAGCTGAGTGAGTAGGGATCGAAGACGGAAGGCTAACCCGGTCCCAAAAATGCCGTGCTGAAGTCGGATGTGTCGGCCGAAAGGCGCAAATATCGCAGTTTCGCTGTAAACGGACCACGCAACCAATGTCCTTTTCAGGACGAACAAAGAAGAATTGTCATCATATTTATTTTTATTATGAATAAATTTGAGTTCTCCAAGTTTATCAAACAAACGATTATTGTACATAATTAAATTTAACAATTGTATAACACAGTCTTGAATACATTATTTCAGTTTGGTTCAAGTTACTTGTTTTGTTTATTAAGGTCCCCTAGATAAGTTAACAGCCTTTAGGTTGATCTTCGAGAGGAGGCAACACAGGTTCCTAGTGCTGAACATTACTATCTCGACTAGAAATCTTTTCAGCCTGACTTAAACCTATGACTTTTCAGAGAATGTGGTTTAATTTATAAGCCCAGTCTCTTATCTGGCAACTATCCTGGTATCATCTGATACACCTATTTGTCCATATACATCAATATTATCTAACCTCTCGCACAATTACCTTTAAAACAAAAGACAGAAATACAGTACATAATAAAAAATGATATGATTACAAAACTAGAAAATAATTTGTAACAAATAGCAGAGTACAATGATATACATAAACCAGTATTTTCCCTTCCTTATGTGTTACATAGAGAAGCACAGAAAGCACACAGCTCTGATATAATCCTATAATAAGAACAGCCTTTTATAGTCTAAACAACATCTGGAAGTCCTCTCAGTACAGCACAAGCACAAAATTAAGATTATATCAGAGCTGAGTGCTTTCTGTGCTTCTCTATGGCGCGGAGAGCTGGAGAGTTACAGAGAAGGAAATGTCGAAATAGTCCTCTTTTCACACAACATGCCTAAGAAAAATTATCCGAATCTTTTGGCCGAATACCATCACCAACCAAGATCTGCTTACTCGGAGCAAGCAAGAGGACATGCACACCATCATAGCTGGCAGACGCTGGAGCTGGGTTGGCCATGTCCTCAGATGCCCCCGATGCCATCACAAGAACAGCTATGCTATGGACCCCTGAAGGAAAACGAAAGAGAGGCCGACCAAAAACAACTTGGCGGAGGACTGTGGAGGCTGAGATGCAAAGAATGAACCAGAGTTGGAGCACTGTACGAAGGATGGCCGCCGACCGAGCAAAGTGGAATCAATTTGTTGTTGCCCTACAAGACGCTACCAGGCGTGATGGCCACTGACTGCTCTGACGGTCGGCGGCTAAGGATCAAAGAAGAAGAAAGATGTGTTACATAAACCAGTAGCATAGTTAAGGCCTCCTGCAAACCATGTGGTGCGATGGTCTCATTTGTAATTTTATGGGAAAAAAACAGACCCATTTTATTGAGTTGTGGGGGGGGGGGGGGGGAAGAGGGGGGGAGGGGTCTCAGACTGGTTATCTAGACTACTGACACACGCTTAAGAACTGATGTGCTCCCTGAGAAATATGCTTTGGGAATGACAGTATGTGTGAAACATGAGTATTTTTTTTTACAAGCTATGTTCTTAACACATTTGAAGACACCCTGGATGGACAGCGCCCATTGCTTGTCTGAATCAGATGTTGAGAAACTGGGTCCAAACAGCAGCAGTTCATCATTGAAGAGAACAGCTCCTTTAAGAGTTCTTGGAAAATCCCAAAGCATGGTTTCATATTTGATTTCTATGAATGGATACCCGGAACATTCTCTGATTCTGTAGAGAGCCCCATTTTCCTGCAATATAAAACTTTCTTTACCTTTGCTGAAAGAGACTGCTCTTGATGACGCCGATGAAACAACATTACACATGGAGCACGTTAGGGCAACTGTATCAAAGATTAATAATTTTCTCGCAGCTTTTCCAACGTTTCCGAAAAATATGATTTTGTCCCCAACGGCTGTTGTACAAATGATGTTCATTGATTTTAAGGATAGCTTGCCAACTTTGATCCACTGACCTCCAGGAGAAGCATCAGAAGTTTCCGCCAAATTAATCATGTCAACTGAGGGACTTTCTTCGTTATGAACGGCATATAAGAAATTTCCAACTGACAGAATATATGTTACTTCTCCTGCAAGAATTAACTCGGGAAGTTCCCTCCACTGGTTCAGGGAGGTCATGTAAACAAATAACTGATCTTCTACACTTACATATACATTATTATTGAAGCAAATGGCAGAGGGGGATAGCGTATCATGCCTACTCAAAGGACTGCCAAGACCATACCACTGGCCATCTTGTTTTCGACAAACTAGAATGTCTGGATGGCTGCCTGCCTTAACAGCAACAATAACATTCTCCATGTGGCTACATGATCTGTGAATAGCAGAAGGAGGGCAGAAGTCATGACGCCTGTCCATCCGTAGAAGGTATTCAAATCCTTCTTCCAGTATTTCTTTAGCTCTTTTATCAGCAGCACGTATATGGTCATTCCTCAAAGCTTCCATTAAACATTTCCCACTAAGGAGGCAAATTCTAGTGACCTTCAGGAGGTCACAGAGATGATCAGATCTGCTAACGGTTTTATTTTTGCACTCATTTTCATGCTGTTGCCTATCCCTTGAAGCACAAACATCTTGTTCTCTGTGGTCTGTTAGTGTGACCTCTGCCAGCTTCTCCTGTTCTTGTGGATTGCTATTTTTAGAATTATTCGCGCATTCGTGCACAGCTTCAAAGGTTTCATCAGAATATTCTGTTCTTCTTGCTGCTTCTGTCGGTTTGTAAGCAACCCACTGCAGAATGGTTTCCAGTACACCATCTTCCGAATTTGTTTTCAAGTCTTGACTTTCAATCAACTTTTTCATTTCCTTATCAGTAAGCATAAAAATTTCTTCACACCTCCTCACAGATTCAAATTTTTGCAGGAGGTACGACCAAGAAAATTGTGTCATTTCTGTTGAATCCAGAAGCTTACTGCTTTGATAAATGGCAAGACAGTTTTCAGTTGATATTTTTTGTTTAAGGAACACCTCACATTCATTTAACAGAAAGAGTATTTGTAGATGGTGTGCTGCATGCCATATTTCAAACATGTTCTGTTCGTTAAGGATGTTCTTTCCTGTGTAAATACAATCCAAGATGTCAGAAAAAGTCTCGCGTGAAATTTCTTTTAGCTTTACCCTCCGTTCCAAATCTTCTTTCATCCCAGAGGTCAAGAGAGCTTTGAAAAAGTCTGAGCAAGCTGCAAGAATCACGCGGTGGCATTTGAACTCAAAATCACCTATAAGAACTTGAACATCAGCAAAATCAGAACTATCCTTCTGGTATTTGAGACCCTCGAATATCCCGCGTACAATCTTCTGTGAAAAGGGGGTTTCTGTATCAGTGGCCATGCTGCTCAAAGTTTAAGCTCTGTCTAGAGAATGGAGGAAATTAACACTATTTATCACCACGTTTACATGTAACTGGGTTCAGTATTATTATTATACTGGTCAAGTGATTTGGGACAGATACTTTTAACAGTGATATATCAAATCTGAATGATCTTAAAGCTGAATACACTAACATTCACGCCAACAACAACCAGGTGGATGATTTCACAGTCCAAGAAGTTTTCTTTAAAGAACGCAGATGTATGCCAAGACTAACTATAATGTAGAAGGTTATTATTATATCAACTACGGTAGTGTTTAAATTGTTAGAATAAAGGCGTTACAGTTCCTTAAAGGTGTTGAAAAGTCACGAAAACTTGGGTTTATGCACAACGTCTCTACAGACCCTCTATATTAACATCATATAAACTGGAATGTGAAAGCTTATGTGATACAGTTGTATCTGACTGTCTCCGTTATAAAAGTACTGCCTTCTAACTGGACTAGCATCGGTGTTGCCACCCTGAATTAAAAAAAAAACAAAAAAACAGAAATTAAAAAAAAAAAAAACCTAGAAGGTACTTTAGAAATCACTCCTAGATTTTGAATTTTAGGCGACTTTTGGGCGACTTGGGCTACCTTTGGGTAGACTTGGGCTACTTTATGCGGTTTTTGGGCTACTTTGAGCTATTTTAAAGCTACTTTGTGCGAAATCCGAAAAGTGATCTCGGTGACGTTCTTCAACTAATGAAGGGAAATGACACCTAGATGCACGGCTGGATTAAGGGACAACTGAAGCCCTAAGCAGAGCCCCCCATTCCCCCCCCCCCCCCCCCCTTTGCGCTTCAATTTCTTAACTGACAAGACATTAAGACTCAATAAATGCGAAGAGACTGAACATTCAATTTTCTTCCTGGCCAGACTCCACTGAAATTCATGCAGAAAAACGTTGGTAAGACAGAGAAACATACTGAACTCTAGGTCTATGTCTGACACTTTCAGTCACTCACCATATCAAAGAAAACGGTTTTTTTTATTTTAATTTTTTTTTTTGGTTGTTTGTTTAACAATTCGGATTAAAGTCGAACACGGCAGATATTGAAAATTACAAAAAATTCGACTAAAGACAACTGTGGCAGTGAAAGAGATGAGAGTTAAGGGCATGATAGGTAGAGGGAAAATTCTGTGGTGCCCCCTCCCTTGGTGCCCTAAGCATGTACTTATTTTGCTTAATGGTTAATCCAGCCCTGCCTAGATGGGACACACACAAAAAAAAAAAAAACAACCTAGATCTAGGTGAATCCACCTATGAGTGGCAACGCTGACTAGCATGTACATGTGCAATACACAGTGCGTATGACAATATCCCACACTTTTCTAGGAAAATAGTCAGCAGTGGCGAAACTGAAACTGCCTGTCTAAATACGCACATTGAGAACTGACGACATTCCGTCGACCTGGTCTTGGCTATTTTTAATTAAGGTTGACTCATGTAACGACGTAAAGGTAGTCCAATAACAGATACTACCACTGGGGTGGGGGGGGGGGAGGGGGGGGAGGTGGAGTCAGCAAGATATAAATCGGTGTAAAATAGGTATATACAATAATAATGTATATATAAGTACATCAAATGAGTTCGTAGGGGTGCAAACATGAACTTTCTCTCAACCAAAGCTACATACTCCAATTAGGGATTCATATTTATACACACATCACACCCACACAAGGATATATATATATATATATATATATATATATATATATATATATATATATATATATATATATATATATATATATATATATATATATATATATATATATATATAATGTTGATGGGGTCGTTTGTACATATATGTCTCCATGGTTACTTTGTTTCCTACTAGAGTTACTTGCCCTTATGCTAATTTCCTCTACCTACTTTCTGCTTCTACAACATGGCTGATTAAACGTGTTGAGTTTATATCCAGTGTGTTCAGGCTTCGTGATTACGCTTCATAATGTGAGAATGTTTGACAGCCAGCCACGTCTCATTACATTTAGCAAGATTTACTATACACAACAGTAAATATCAACATGGAAGAGCGGTGTAAGATTATATAATAAAACATTACACACATCATGAAGTATGACCACTGCTTGAGCCCACTAGGCATTCATAAGAACTGGCTAAGTTGAGACTGCACGTGGGGTTTGCAGCTTCACCAAGTAGAACCAAGTGCTACAGATAGAACCCAAACAAAAGCATTTAACAGACTCCTGGATCAAAGCCAACTGCAGGGATGGGCACACTTCATGATGTTATCAACAGTTATATATCTTTTTCTTTCTTTCTCATAAACTATAAAGTATTGCAAAATATTGACCAGTAGTTTAAAAAAACAATTATACTTGTGCCATGTCAAGGGGTGGGGAAGAAGGGGGGGGGGGGGGGTTAGATTTAATTTAAAATCTCAGAAGATTCAACTGAAGTGGCTCTTGAATAAAAAATATATATATTTAATATTCTAGTTTAAACAAATACAAAAAGATTATGCACTGATGAATAAACTGACATGAAGCTGCCCCAGGTTTTAACAATGTGTAAGTTTAGACGATAAAAATGCTCGAGTCCCTCTTTTATCTTTTGAAATACTCCACTGGCATTCTAAAATCATCTCTTTGCCTTCCATTATAGCTGGAATATCACTATACTAGCTAGCTGAAATCATCTCTTTATCTTTCATTAGAGTTGGAATATCACTATACTAGCTAGCTGAAATCATCTGAGTTGGAATATCACTATACTAGCTAGCTGAAATCATCTCTTTATCTTTCATTAGAGCTGGAATGTCACTATACTAGCTAGCTGAAATCATCTCTTTGCCTTCCATTAGAGCTGGAATCATCTCTATATCTTTCATTATAGCTGGAATATCCCTATACAAGCTAGCTGAAATCATCTCTTTATCTTTCATTAGAGCTGGAATATCACTATACTAGCAAGCTGAAATCATCTCTTTGCCTTCCATTAGAGCTGGAATGTCACTATACTAGCTAGCTGAAATCATCTCTATCTTCCATTAGAGCTGGAATATCACTATACTAGCAAGCTGAAATCATCTCTTTATCTTTCATTAGAGCTGGAATGTCACTTTACTAGCTAGCTGAAATAATCTCTTTGCCTTCCATTAGAGCTGGAATGTCACTATACTAGCTAGCTGAAATCATCATCTTCCATTAGAGCTGGAATGTCACTATACTAGCTAGCTGAAATCATCTCTTTATCTTCCATTAAAGTTAGTTGCTTATCCTTTACAGGACGTGGCAATCAACCCCAGCTTTTATTGGCTGTTTTTGTGATTTTTCTAGACAATTTTTACGTTCAGTAGTTTGCCATTGCTTTCTGAACGGTACGGCGCTTATACCATTGTTAAAAATCCACACAAAGCGATCTGCTACCAAACCGCCAGCAGCAGGTTTCGAACCTGGTATATCTGGATTATGAAACTGCGTTCATATCCATTAGGCCACAGACGCCGACTTATCTTCCATTAGAGCTGGAATTTCCCTATACTAGCAAGCTGAAATCATCTCTTTATCTTTCATTAGAGCTGGAATGTCACTATACTAGCTGTAATGTCACTATACAGGAAACTGCGTACACTGATACCTTCTGCAGTGAAACCCGTTGCATCTCACAGTAGAGTTATTGAAAGTCGAGGCAAGAGAGACAGATCAGTGAAGACGTATTATGATAAAACTGCTCATGATCTGCCCAAGTTGTCTCACCAGCCAGTTTACTATCAAGACCCTGAACAACCAAACTGGCAACCTGGAAGGATTGATAAGAGGCTCTCTGAAAGATCTTATTTAGTTGAAGGGGAGAATGGAGGTCAATATGTCAGAAACAGAATTCATCTAAGATCGAAAACAACACCTTTCACACCTGATCCCGCGGACCTGGAAATTGATTTCTCCTCTCCAGTTCTACCCGGGCAACAGGTTGTTTTGCCAGACAGGGAGAACACTAGCGAAGTGAACAGTTCCAATCCTCCAGAAGTTAATCCTTCAACTCCAGTTACTTCTAGTCCTGAGAAAGCTGGCAAAGAACAGAAACCATCTAGCCCTAAGAGACCTCAAAGAGATCGCAAGAAACCCTCTTGGATAAATGACTTTGTTCACTCATAAAGAAGGGGGGATGTTTGTACATATATGTCTCCATGGTTACTTTGTTTCCTACTAGAGTTACTTGCCCTTATGCTAATTTCCTCTTCCTACTTTCTGCTTCTACAACATGGCTGATTAAACGTGTTTAGTTTGTATCCAGTGTGTTCAGGCTTCGTGATTACGCTTCATAATGTGAGAATGTTTGACAGTCAGCTACGTCTCATTACATTTAGCAAGATTTACTATACACAACAGTAAATATCAACATATATATATATATATATATATATATATATATATATATATATATATATATATATATATATATATATATATATATATATACACACACACACACACACAAACATTAGTATGTGTATTTATGAAATGTATGGATTAACAAGGTTAAAATAATAATAGAAAGTTATAAATAAGTTTTGTTTGATGTTGTAGCTGGTATATCTTGTCAGGAATTGTCATCATGTCGAAAACCTGCTTGTTCGTCTCTCAGTTGTCTGTATGGACTTTTCTAGTCTCTTAAGGATGATCCTGTTTAATATTTATCCTGGCACTGACAGTACATATTCATCTGTAACTTGTACATTCTTGTAAATCTCCCGTCTTCGGCGATTTGACCAGATATCAATGTTTTCATTCTCCTAGTATTTCAGGGAACTACATAACATAGTCAAATTTTACAGTACCAAAACAACAATAAACACGTAACAGCACCGTGAGTTAAGGAGGACATTTACGGATAAACAAATACATTTATTACACTATTTCAGTGCAAAAATATTAATCATAATAAACATTAGAAAATCAGTAAACACACAACCGATGTAATAAAAATAATGCTAGGTATGATAAATGAAACAGAAAAAGAAAGATACTGTGTAAAGTGAGATATTATGAAAACCATGGGCAGGACTCTCTCTCTCTCTCTTCATATACATATATATA
Organism: Oreohelix idahoensis; assembly: GCA_024509875.1. Lineage (NCBI taxonomy): Eukaryota > Metazoa > Mollusca > Gastropoda > Stylommatophora > Oreohelicidae > Oreohelix > Oreohelix idahoensis. Next base: position 276,678 of record JAMPIV010002752.1, on the reverse strand, counting down.
TATATATATATATATATATGTATATATATATATATATATATATATATATATATATATATATATATATATATATATATATATATATATATATATATATATACACAGGGTGTTTATAAAGTCGCTGTGCAGTGAATTTGAAAAATATTTTAGAAATTACGTCACGAATGATGCAAATTTACGTCATGATATTCTGTGTTCGAATGCTGTGTTCCACAATCCCTTGTGCAGCATTACACAAAAAACCCCAATTGAAAACCACATTTCTGGTGACGTAGTCTCGCCCGGGCGTAAATTTAACTGCACAGAGACTTTATAAACACCCTGTGTGTATATATATATATATATATATATATATATATATATATATATATATATATATATATATATATATATATATATATATATATATATATGTAGATGTATATATGTATGGATATATATATATATATATATATATACTGAAGCACATTAAAAACGCACCACTATTATATATACTGATGCCGAGAAGCTGGGAAAATTAAGTGTGGGAATAGATTTTCCCCGTGTTTGTCATGAGGTAGAGAGCGAATGGCTGCTGGAATGGAACGTGCATGATTCAACCCACGGGTTTGTGTAAAGACTACATGAAAACAATGAAAGTTACACGTGCAACACGATTCATAACAGCTATGACCCTGAAAATGTGTACGCGTTGTGGCAGTATAATCGGTATAAAAATGCCGTTGAGACAAAACACCCAGTACATGTGCTTGAAATGCCACGTCTATCTGAAAACGACCGCCAACGAGCCATTGGTATGTTGGAGACCGGAATGAGCTCGCAGGCCATTGCCAGTAGGATGAATTGCCACCACAGCACTATTGCACGTCTCAATGAACGTTACGGAACCACTGGCAGTGCCCGGGATAGACTTCGGAGTGGCCAACCATGAGTTACTACCCCTGTGCAAGATCATCATATTGTGCTGAGTCACCTAAGGAATCGTTCTCTCCCGGCAAGTCAAACAGCAAGAGCAATAGTGGGTAGACATCGGCAAGTCTCTCGAATGACAGTCATACGACGACTCAGAGATACAGGCCTTACTGCAAGACGACCTTATGTTGGGCCAAACTTGACTCACAGACATCGTCAGCAGCGCCTGCAATGGGCAGAGCAACATATCAGATGGACTAGACTGCAGTGGAATGCTGTCCTATTCGCAGACGAGAGCAGATTCAACATACCTTTTTGGTTCTTGTGTGTTTATTCACCGGCAGATTAAAATTGTTGAAATTTCGAAGCCAAACCGAGCACCGTACTTTTTCTAAAAAAAATTTTCTTACAATTTTTTTTTTCGCCTGCGCGGGGCTAGTCCATTTCGCAGGTGGGGATTGCGGGTTAGTCTATTATGCATTTTCGCAGGTAGGGTTGGCAGCATGGCTCATTTATCAGCATGGCACATTTTTTATTTATTTATTCTTTTTTAATGTAAAATTTTTGCCTCGTCTTGGCGAGGCGCGCCCCGTTCAACCTAGTCGGTTATATTAGGGCGAACGTCCAAATATAAAAGACCCTTATGTCTAAGGAACGTCGTTAAGCCGTAGCAAAACATGCTATGTTTTATGCAGTCATAGCATGGCACATGAATGTATTAAGCATAAAAAGATAGGGCAGTGATGATAAAGATATACGACCTATTTTCATGTCTCTTTTTGAATACTTTCAACGATTTAACGTGTAGTTTTCGAAATTGTCTTGTTAAGATGATTGTCAACAAATTTTTTAATTTTTTTTTTCTGGGGGGGGGGGGGGGGAACAACAAGACTATTCATCATCATCAGACATATCAATATCTTAGATCGGCTGCAATGGCTCTCCGGCGTCTTCTGCCTTTTCTCTTGATATTGTGATGGACTTTTTCTTGTCCATCTCTTGATGTTACATTTCCACTAATAGCTTCCCCTTGCACGTTTGCCTTTAACTCCGCCTTCTATTATGGTCTTTAGTAAGGTGCTGTGTCTTTTTACAAGGCCACCATATTTTTTACTGTCTAATGTTAACCTCCGTCATTAATTATCTTTTCATCCCTAGGTTGTCTGTGACCTCTTTATTTGTTTTCCTCTCTATCCATGAGACGCACCCCACTCCTCTATATATCCCCATCTCAAATGCCTCAATTCTTTCCTCTAACTGCTGGTTCATTGTCCATGTTTCTAAACTACACAATGATGAAGAATATATGTAGCACTTGATGATTCTCGAGGGTATTACCAGGCTACAACGTCTTGTATACTTTGACATGCATCCTAATATTAGTGAGTCTGAATGCACACAGCTCCAGTCTACCTAGCTATAAATGGGTACTTAACTTTGAGTTAGGGAAGGAAAAGACAGTGAGGAAGGAACTGGTCTCCCCACTTCTCGATGGTGGACCAAGTATGGTGAAGTCTCTAACATTCCACTACCGCAATAAGTTACCGGGTTTCGGGTTCAAAGCTTGGTAGTGTCACGCATCAGTCTAGTTAAAGTTAGTTGCTTATCCTTTACAGGACGTGGCAATCAATCCCAGCTTTTATTGGCTGTTTTGTGATTTTTCTAGGCAATTTTTACGTTCAGTAGTTTGCCATTGCTTTCTGAACGGTACGGCGCTTATACCATTGTTAAAAATCCACACAAAGCGATCTGCTACCAAACCGCCTGCAGCAGGTTTCGAACCAGGTATATCTGGATTATGAAACTGCGTTCATATCCATTAGGCCACAGACGCCGACGCATCAGTCTAACCAGCTGTAAAAGGGTACCTGACTCTGATCTTGAGTTAGAGAAGGCAACGGCAGCGAGGAAGAGAACAAGCAACCCCACCTCAAAAAGCTGGGACCCAGTACATCGTAGTCTATAACACTTCACTCCCCTACGGCAGAATATGCTACGTGACTACCCTTACTGTTTAAATTAACGGCAGGCGTGTTTTTAAAAAAAAATGTATTTCTTGTCCTTGTCACCTGTTTGTAACTGTGGCTGACGAAGGGTAAAACCCGAAACGTCCCTTGTTTCCTGTGTACCGTTAACTTGTAGAACTGATTCAATACCGTTTTATTGGTTTATATACTTTTAAAAAAATAGGGGGGGGGGGTTTGAGGGCGGCAGTGAAGGGTCTGTCGTAAGCGTACGCACAGTTCGTGTCAACTAAGAATGCACGAGGAACGCATTTTTTTTTAACTTGCCCTCCCAAACAACGGGGGAGGGGGGAGCTCACTGTCGGGGTGGGACTTTAGGAAGCATCGTATGTCAAAAGGCAAGGATGGACAACTGAAATGCCCGACAAAGCAGACAATGTAACCACAAACTACCTTTTTCAGTCAAGAAAAAGTACGGTGCTCGGTTTGGCTTGAAAATTTCAACAATTTTCATCTGCCGGTGAATAAACACACAAGAACCGAATGTTGAACTCTAAATACTGTAACTGGATTGCCTCCCCTGGTCTGCAGTGATGGTTCATAATTGACCAAAATTTAGAGTTTAAAATGAGGATTTTTAAAGGTATCTACCTTCGCTCAGGATCGCTCTTGGCAGAGATGTAAATAGAAGGATGGTGCTTCTATTTTAGGGAGTCTTCATATAAGCTCTTGATCCACAGACTCATATCAAGCTGGTATCACACACATGTATTTCCAACTTGTATAACAAACTAGTATCCCCAACTTGTATCACAAACTTTGAAAAGAAACAAAGGTTTCTGATAAGTACTGGTTCCCTGACACGGGTTCCCTGCTATCAATTCCACCGACCCATCCCTTTTTTCTCAGTAATTTTATCCTCCTAAGCATCAGTGATAAACCCAGTGGATAGTATGAAAAATCATCGTTAATCCGATGGAAAAAAAATGTGACTGGACAGCAGAAAACAACTTTTGCCTGATTTAAGCATGTTTAAATATACATATGAACTTATTAACATGTTAATGTAATAAATATTATTATGTATTAAATGAACCATGATGTCATCATCATCCACTCCTTGCTCTACATTGAGCATAGGACTACCTCTGTGTTAAGTGTTGATATTCGTTACAAGCTGTTCTGTTAGTACTTTTGTTACTGCTGAATGTTTGTGGTGGGTGTTGTGGTGTAGTACCACTGACAAGGACGATGTCAGTAAGGTCGGGCTTACTGTTAGTGGCCGACAGGTGTGTAAATATAATGGGCGAATGTCGTGAGTTCTTTAAATTCGTATGTCTCTGATGTCACCCACACAACAGCAACGTTGGGTCAGGAAATAGACCAACTAGTTTCAACTTCTACACAGTTTATTTAAGACAGTAACGTTGACATCATGGACAACAGATCACAGCAAATCAAAAGTTAGAACAGCATGCATAATCCATGGCAAATAGGTTGCAGAACACAGCAACCCATAATAAATTGTGAAAGTACATATCCCATCAGAAATTGGTTACATACACAGCAACTCATCATACATGCTAATGACAGGAAAAATCCAACAGAAAAAGGGTTGCATAAACAGCAACTCACTGTACATTGCATTAGCAAATATCCTCCATAGGAATATGAATCATATCAAATCTCTAATTGGTTGCATACACAGCAACTCATCATACATGGTAATGACAGGAAAAATCCAACAGAAAAAGGGTTGCATAAACAGCAACTCACTGTACATTGCATTAACAAATATCCTCCATAGGAATATGAATCATATCAAATCTCTAATTGGTTGCATACACAGCAACTCATCATACATGGTAATGACAGGAAAAATCCAACAGAAAAAGGGTTGCATAAACAGCAACTCACTGTACATTGCATTAGCAAATATCCTCCATAGGAATATGAATCATATCAAATCTATGTCATCCAAAACCACCCTGGACACACTAGCGAGACTATCAAAAACCGTCTCGAAGCTCTCTCAGATACTTAATGACCGAGATTATAGTTTCTCAATACAACTCAGAAAATCTTCGCTCAAGCGCGAACTAACAGCTTGACATGTCAGCCCAGCTCACCCGTATCTCTCCCCCAACTACTACTAAGAACATTTGAACACTTTCTTTATTTAAAAAAAAAACTAACACATACTCAGTTGAGCTATGTTCAAGCACTGAAAAATAAAAAATCATCTCATAACTTTAAACGTGCTTACTAGCGTGTCTATAAAAAATCAGACCCGTATGTAAAAATCCCAAACACTTAACTCCCACTCGAAAACATGACTTAACAGATACACCGACCCCCCCCCCCCCCCCCCCCCCGGGGGGGGGGGGGAATTAAATCATTTCTTCTTTGAAAATTACATCGAACAAAAATGTGAGGTCGATGAAATTCTAATACTGTATCTACAACAGAGAATCACACTATATGTTAAGTCATATCAATAAACCAACAATAGAAAGATGGAAGTATTTGCGGAGTTTGAAGATTGACGTATGCCAAGAGGATCAAACATCAAATTCAAACAAAGATGAAATATATCAAGTGTAGACTAACTATGAACCAATAAGTGGGGAGTGAAAAGCGGAAATGAAATGAAATGAAGAATGACCAGCAATGAAATGTGTAGTGAAAGAAAGCAATGATACAACATTGTAACAATTTAAATTAATCAACGGGTTGTGTGTAAATAAATACAAGTATGGCAAAACAACATGGAACAAAAAGGCAATACATATATAAACAAAAAAACAAAAAGAAAGCTACAATCTAAATAGATCATAATAGGCAAGAGAAACAAGTTAATTAACTTATTAAGTACTAATAATGAGCTTATTACTGAAATCAGAAAATAATACCGCTATAAACAGTTACTGCTGGTGCACAACTAAGTGCTAGGTAATGAAAATAAATAACAATGTCAGAAAAAAAAACAAAAGAAAAAACACACACTTGGTAAATGTTCACCACCGAAATGTATCCTAATGATAAGTTAAGTCTAAATACTATTGTCAACACATTGTCACTCGTTCAATGTTTATCAACACACTGTTGTGTACGAATAATATGCGAATAACGTGTCACATGAAAGTCAAATAACGCAATGTCCTCAATTATTTATGTGCAATATCAAAGCTCCAGCGGCCTTGGAAAGTCTTATGAGCGTGTTGAGAAATAATCATCCACTGCGGAGTCAAAATTCCGAATGGCTTGAATGGTGAAGTCCAACATATTGATATCTATTGCAGAGTATTGACGCTCAAATTCAGTCAATGGTATGAAGACACGTATAACAGCTCTGATTCCCACCGAGAAGGCGTTCCTGCGAATAATCAAATGAAAATTCCTGTTTGGTAACGGTAGGATATTATTAGAGAAAATAATTAACTTTAACTTAAACCTACCAAATGTGGCCGTGCAAACTTCAGACCACTGTATGATGTTAGTCGAACCTTCCTCCGATAAACGAGAAAGGGTAGCAGTGAAAGTAGCACAGACTGAATTGAAATTATCAATAATATAGCGCAATAAAAGTGTCCGAGAAAAATAGCAGCGTGCAATGATGTACAGAAAAGTCGTGAATATACAGATGATACCCACGTCATGTTGAGTGTAATGATGACCAAGAGTGTAATGATGGCTGACAATCTGAGATTTTGCGCAAGACAAAGGAAATGCAGTTGACAAAGGCGTATATCTCAAAGGCTGAAGTGAAGTCATAGCCTGAGTACTGGGCAAAGAAAAAAGCAAGAAATATACAATAAAGATATAAAATCAGACAGTAGTAAACTTGGACCTGCGTCGAAGTTTAGAAGGAAAGCAGGACGTGCGACAAAAAGTCTAAAAACACGAAGATACTGAGCTAACCGGCCCAATAAGGAAGGTAAAGAAACTCATAAGGTATAGATATGTACTAACAACTAAGTCCGTACATGTAGCGGGACCAAAAGATGCAGCAATAGAGAATGCAGTCAGCGACCCATAGCTTGACTGCTTGCATCAGGGTCAGCGAACCAGAGCTGACCAAGACCGTACTCCACCTCCACGTGGTGGTCCTGGAAACAGTCTGCAGCAGTGCAGTCTGGCTGAGCGAGTACGGATCGAAGAGGGAAGGCAAACCCGGTCCCAAAAAAGCCGTGCTGAAGTTGGATGTGTCGACCGAAAGGTGCAGATATCACAGCTACGGCGTAAACAGACACAACGCAACCACCGTCCTTTTCAGGGCGAACGAGGAAGAAGAAGTACATGTAGCAAAGAAAACACTAGTCATTGCAGCAAAGAAGTTGCAATCAACGTGACTGGATGTAGATTCAGTCGTAGCGATAAAGTTAGTATGTGTGTCAGACAAAACCGAAGGATCTTCTTCTATAATAGTACTTAAAGAAGAATCAAAGTTAGAGTTGCGACGTACTGAGGTATGTCGAACTGGGCTAAAAGAAGCACCAAAATTAGTATGATGAACAATCGTATCATCAATACTGCAAGAATTAGCAGAATGTACCTGGTGAAAAGATTTTGGCATAGTTGTTAAGGTGGCGGCAGTAAGGTGATGTTGCCGTTCCCAAGTTGCAATTTGTATCGGCGTACACACCTTTATACCATGTATCTGTCCGACAGTAAGGTCGGCGATTGGTGCTGTGAGCATACATGCGTGTATATAACCAGCGAAAAACGGTGTGGCAATGTGGACTATGGCAGTCGGAAAAATCTCAGCTGGCCCACCGAATGTGACACATTTCACCATATTACCTGTTGCGCAAGATGGATGAACTAGTGACTGTCTAATCCCAACAGTCGTGCATCCCGAATCAAAGAGCACTGAGACGGGATTACTATTTACAAATCCCTTGTGTAGTGTTAAAGAGCCTGATCCATCATGTGCAGACAAGGCTGAAATAGTCGGTAGAGGATGACCACAACTCAAGGTAGTCACCGCTGTAGGCTGGAATAAAGTTGTGCACTCATGGCACTGAGATGCACGATTGAAATCGAAAGCAGAACAAGCAGTAGCATTAGAGACATTATTATTATTGTTACCCTGATTAACAATAACCTGAGGCTCCTGTTCAGCAGAGTTAGCATGGCTATGCGATATATCATTTGGAGATCTACCACCATATCGAGATCGATCACAACTATTATCTCTATTGGGACCATTGTTATTTCCACTATTGGGACCATTATTATTGTCTCTATTGGGACCATTATTCTGATTTGAACCCCAGTTAGCATTGTTGCGATTACTATTTCCTCTTGGATCAAAATATCTATTAGATGAATTTTGTTGCCTTCGAGAAAAATTAGTGTAAGGTTGATAATCCCTAGTGTAGTTATCCCTTCCATAATTTCCAGAATTGTTGGAACCAAAATGTTGAGGTCCATTAAATTGTCTCCAGTTTCTTGGAGGAGAATTACTACGTGACGGACTCCCTTGGTACTGTCTAAAATCACGATAATCATTCCTACCAAAATTGCGATCAACACTTTGTGACCTACGGAGAAAATTAGAACCATATGGTATTGCTGAATCCACGGGTAAACCCTCTCTGACTTGAGAGTGGCTCACAATTACATTTGGGTGTGCAGTTACGTATTGGCGACAATATTGTTCCATATCGCTCAAGTTTGTAGGCTTTCGCTCATGTAGAAAGGAAAGAAAATAATTGTTAACTGACGACGTGACTTTGTCACGAAGCAATAAGTCCATGAGGGCTTCATATGTGTGCTCAATTTTTGAGAGCTCAACCCAACGTGAGAACGTAAGACGAATATTTGCTATAAATTCAGAAAAATCTTTTCCAGTCTCCGGCAACAGAGATTTAAAGCGGAGACGGTAGCCGTCTTCATCAAGTTGGTATATTTTTAATAAGACATCTCTAACAGTATCGTAGTTATTCTTATCAGGACCTTCCAACATACTTACAGCTGTCATAGCTTCACCTGAAAGTAGTTTCATAAGTCGCGTACAGTATTCCGACTTATCTATTTTGTGAGTTCAAACCTATTCAGATAGAATAAGACGTCATCGGAGATAGGTCTAAAAGGAGGCAATCTGATCTTATAGAAATTAGAATTGGTCCTATGTGAAGCTGTTTGAGTGTCCGTAGCATTGTGTGTATTACTTTCATTCATTACCTTCATTATTTCAAGTTCCATAGAGAACAACTTTTGCTCGTGAAGTCTACGGTTTTCGTTCTCAGTAGCTTCCATTTGCCTTTTCTTATTTTCCATTTGAAGTTTATATTTTTCAGTTTCCATTTGAAGTTTTTTCTCTTCAGCTTCCATTTGAAGTTTACATATTTCAGCTTCCTGTACTTTTGCATACTCAACAAGTGCAAATTGTTTCAACTCTTCAGACTCCATACCAAGCGCCTTCCCTTCCTTGATGAAATAGTCCAAACTAGACATTATGCCTAATTTTATAAGTGGTTAACTTATCTAAGATATTATCTAAGAAGTTAATCTTATCCCTAATTAGTGGGCGGAAAGTCCTTGTTAATAGAACTTGTATACAAATATAGCATATAATTATAAATCAATGATTAAGTGTATAACATTAAGACAAGAAATACATGATGAAGGTACGGAAAATGACAAAAACCAAGACGAAATACCCAAGACAAATGATAACGTTCGCAGAATAAAATAAACAAGAAAGCAGAACTAAAAAAAAATATTGCAAAAAATGCAATGACACTGCGAGAGGAGTGACAAGACAAGCAACAGCACAGTGTATAAACAAAGAGTTTGTATAGAAATAAATGATAGTAAGATTGAGAATGACAATCACAAACAAATTAATCAAGAAACTAAGGCACAGAGAAAAAATACCACAATAACGACAATAAAACAGTTCGTCACACCTAAACAATGGTGTCACAGATCCCAGAACATAGTGGACTGAAAATCCATCAGCAAAAATTCGCTGGAATTTCCACTGCGGGAAATCTGCAAGAGTGTCCCTAAAGAACGCTTACGTAGGCCCTGGAATGAAAAATTGGGATGTTTCCTACCGTAAGTCACCTCCCAACCAAACCCGCATAAACATGGAACATAGAACACTAAATAGAACAAACAGAACACGCTATCAAGAAAGGCTCGTTAACATATAACAGTGGCACAGTGCACATACTAAAACCACTTATCTTAAAAAAAGAACTCCCGGCCTTCGCGACAACGACAACGATGGGCATCGGGTATCACACGGTCTGTAGACTGGATCTCCTAGCTTCTCAGGTCCTTGAAACGTACTGGTTGACGTCTAGTTGAAAAAACGTGTACACAAAATCTCGCACTGGCAACACTGTATAACTTGACTTGTACACCACCAAAAACTGCTGTTAAATCCTACTTCTGTTCTTGGTATCGCACCCTATATCACTGGAGACACCACTTCTGTTAAGTGTTGATATTCGTTACAAGCTGTTCTGTTAGTACTTCTGTTAATGTTGAATGTTTGTGGTGGGTGTTGTGGTGTAATACCACTGACAAGGACGATGTCAGTAAGGTCGGGCTTACTGTTAGTGGCCGACAGGTGTGTAAATATAATGGGCGAATGTCGTGAGTTCTTTAAATTCGTATGTCTCTGATGTCACCCACACAACAGCAACGTTGGGTCAGGAAATAGACCAACTAGTTTCAACTTCTACACAGTTTATTTAAGACAGTAACGTTGACATCATGGACAACAGATCACAACAAATCAAAAGTTAGAACAGCATGCATAATCCATGGCAAATAGGTTGCAGAACACAGCAACTCATCATAAATTGTGAAAGTACATATCCCATCAGAAATTGGTTGCATACACAGCAACTCGTCATACATGGTAATGACAGGAAAAATCCAACAGTAAAAGGGTTGCATAAACAGCAACTCACTGTACATTGCATTAGCAAATATCCTCCATAGGAATATGAATCATATCAAATCTCTAATTGGTTGCATACACAGCAACTCATCATACATGGTAATGACAGGAAACATCCAACAGAAAAAGGGTTGCATAAACAGCAACTCACTGTACATTGCATTAACAAATATCCTCCATAGGAATATGAATCATATCAAACCTCTGTGGGACCCCAAGATGCAGCAATAGTGAATGCAGTCAGCGACCCATAGCTTGACTGCTTGCATCAGGACCAGCAAACCAGAGCTGTCAAGACCGTACTCCACCTCCACGTGGTGGTCCTGGAAACAGTCTGCAGCAGTGCAGTCTGGCTGAGCGAGTACGAATCGAAATGGGAAGGCAAACCCGGTCCCTAAAAATGCCATGCAGAAGTCGGATGTGTCGACCGAAAGGTGCAGATATCACAGCTTAGGCGCAAACAGACACAACGCAACCACCGTCCTTTTCATCGCGAACGAAGAAGAAGAAGAAACCTCTGTCATCCAAAACCACCCTGGACACACTAGCGAGACTATCAAAAACTGTCTCGAAGCTCTCCCAGACACTTAATGACCGAGATTATAGTTTCTCAATACAACTCAGAAAATCTTCGCTCAAGCGCGAACTAACAGCTTGACATGTCAGCCCAGCTCACTCGTATTTCTCCCCCAACTACTACTAAGAACATTTGAACACTTTCTTTATTTAAAAAAAAAACGAACACATACTCAGTTGAGCTATGTTCAAGCGCTGAAAAATAAAAAAAATAATCTCATAAATTTACACGTGCTTACTAGCGTGTCTATAAAAAATCAGACCCGTACGTAAGAATCCCAAACACTTAACTCCCACTCGAGAACATGACTTAACACTCTGCTTTGGTCTCCTATGAGAGAACTGGCATAAAGCAGTCACTAGCGCTTGCTGTGGTGGTTCATGACTATCATTTTCATTTGCTGATGTTGCCAGCCTCTTATGAACCTATACAACCACCAGCAAGTTAAACATGTCAAAAGCAAAACATAAAATGATAAAATTGTATATGTTACAACTTATCCCATATATTCGGGTTAATTTACAGACGTCTGGCACAGGTGTTGAGGCCTTCTTACAGGTTGTCGAGTATTAGTTTAATTATAATCCCACTATTACCGTGTATATAGGTTAAAAGGACTTTGTGGTTTCCAGTATTATAAAGTCGAGTTTTCTTGCTGGTTAATTTCAGAAGATCATCAATACTTGGTCCTATCCTCTTTATTGAAATCCTATTTTCTTCGGCCCTGGCTTGTCTTAAGGTGTCGTCTTGACTCAGTGGAACACAATGCTGAAGTCTAAACGTGTGCTACAATATAAGGGACTTTTTGCCCACGCTCTCCCAGCTTTGTACGTGGTAAAAGTCGCAATCTAACGTAGTCTAGTTTAATATATTTTGTCTAGACCAAACAGATTCAAATATTTGACTTTAGTATATATCAAGGCATGTTTTTACTGCCGTTTCGATTCGTATACTTGGTCGGAAGCCAAGCTGTGTTTTCCTGGGCCGTGAACGAAACTTGATATGCCTGAGTTTAAACAACCCGGATGTGATGTCACATGACGGGGTTGAATTTTGGCGCAAAACGAGGCTACGAAACCACTAGAGTCTTGGTGGTCGTCTTGAGGAGACGTGTTTTGTAGGCCAGTTTTGATACCGTACTTTTTCGGCCACATGGCGGGTCAATGATTAGTTGCCATGAGTAATTAAGTCCTGGTATATTTGTTCTGATGCAGACTTGTTTTTGCTTTTCTAAGTTGACAGCTCTTTTTTGCTGTAATTTTGATTCTCGTTTTGTGAGTGTGTTAGTATTTCCATGATAATATTATACAGTAGCTTACCTCATCACCCATTATGCTGAGTTGCGGTCAGACTTGACCGTGAAGCTTAGTAGATAGTTTATATCTATCTTACGATTTGCACTGGTAGCACGCATGTATTTTGGATTTCACAACGGCACTATTAGGCCATGTTATGTTGCTGTAAATAAAAAGGATAGTTGCTGATTAAGTCTTTCCTTCTTGTGTCGCCGTTATTCGGGTGGCACCCCTTATGTTTACGAGTCTATTGTCCCATATAAAGTCCATTCGCACAGCGATAATACTGTGTATTCGTATCAGTAGTGTATACCCCTTTACCAGTATTTTGACAGTATTAATCTTCTCCTCCCACTTCTCGTGAAATTTCGCATGGCATTTCAACATCCTTCCATATAAGGTATTAACGCTACCATTTTTTGTAGATGACGCACGTCTGTAATTCATAACAAACTCTCAGTTTAATTTGTTATTATAAATGCTAACAAACTGGAGTCCACCCGAGGTAAGGTTACCTAATATACTGCCACACTCAAGGTACTTTTGCAGTTTATCTCCGAATTGTCAATACGAGAAGTATGGGTGCCAAGCTTGGTGTGAGCAAGATACATTCAAGTCTGAGTTTGCATTACACAGGTAAAGCAGATTTATCTGTTTGCTTCCAGCTGGATTGTTAACGTTTTCTCTACCCATGGTAGGTCAGACAAAATAACAAACACGAAACCTGAGTCATGCGTTTCAATATAACAGAAAATACGATGAAGGAAGAAATGAATGTATGGAGACAAAAACAGGTAGAACACGATAAAATGAAGAGCACGGTCATTTCCTGATATAAATCAAAATTATAACCAACATGCGGTTTAACCAGGTATTCCATGCATGAAAAACACCTATTTCACGTTCAGGGGTCAAAACAACAAAACAAAAAAGCAGACTAGCCACGGTTTTCAGAAAAAGAGAAAAAAAATTCAAGTTGCCGTCTGAAAATGTTTTCTTTACCGCTAAGCCATTCAGCGTGTATCTTTTGATATATAGCAACTCTTTTATTCCACTTTTAAAAGGAACTGAAACTTATTGACACAGCATAATGAAGAATTTACCGCTCAAGTGGGCTTTGCCATTCAACCTTCGTCGAGAAAAAAGGATTTCCCCAAGTGTCTATAAATAACCTGCCAAAACAAGGAAGCCGAAAACTTGGTTGTCTACTGCAGCTACAGGCCGGCGCAATGGTTTCATGTGTCCTATGCGAGACTTAAAATTTCCATCCCAGTTGTATTCTGTATCATCCATCCGCCTATCTATCCATCAAGCTTACCAACAAGCTTACCTATTCCCGCCCATTCATCTGTCAGTGCATTCATTTATAATATTTATCTGCTTGTTGTATATTATTATGATTTATTGTCTGACGCAATAATAACAATACAGTGCACGAAAACGACATGGAACATTATCACAAAATACACTTTTATCGTCCTCCATTCCACCTCTTCCGCTCTTTTTCCCCTGGTCATCAAATTCATTGGCACGGAAGGAGTTACAGTGTTCTTCTTCTTCTTCTTCTTCTTCCTCGTTCGCCTTCAGACTTCCACATTTATGACTCTAATAAAGGCATTAGTCAACCCAAGGCTCCCAACATCTCCAAACAGTTTTTCGTTGACAGAAGTGGGTTGTTGCCATATGCTACTCCGTTCATTACTGTAGGTTGGGCAGTATTGCAGCAGGTGTTCGACTGTCATTGGGCTGGTACCGCAGGTGCAGAGATCTGTTGCACCAATTTTGTATTTGTGGTACAGATGGTATCTCAATCTATTGTGACCAGTGCATAGCCGAAAAATGATGACCTGTTCTTTTCTGGATAGTTGATGATATGCGTCATTTTTCAAATGTCCCGGGTGCTCTCTTTCCCATTTGGACTTGAATGTAGCCTTTATAGTGGTCTTTGCCGTTGCGTAAGTTGTCTCTATATCATTTTGTTGTAAGGCACCTCCTTCCTTAGCAAGTCTATCTGCCTCCTCATTTCCTGGTATGTTGCAATGGGCTGGTATCCACTGGATAGTGCACTTCTTGAAGCATTCGGCCAGTCTTTCAAGGGAGATTATCAGATCTTTTAGTTTGGTGGCAATCATCTTTAGTTTTTCTGCCTGTGGCTCTTCAGCTGCCTGTTTCAGGGCTTCTGCTTCAGCACAGAAATTATCTGTGTTCCCTTTCCTTCGATGCCTGGATTATCAGATTTTAACTTAGGAAAGCATCTTATTTTCCACAGTGGGATAGTTGAGCTTGTTGGGATTTTCTTTGCAACTGAGCTTGCTAGTATGGTATTATTGTTATTTTTTTCTTTTGCTTGGGCGACAAAGTTAGTTCGCTTGAGCCTGCCTCTTCCTAGCCTATTCATTCTTTGGTACATGGGGTGTCCTTCGAGCCTCTTAAATTTTTCAGCTTGTTTTAAGACTCTGCTGTCACGTCTATCCTCCATTGACTGTAGCCCTGTGATGTTTTCCATATGGTTGATTTGTGTAGACTTTAGGGCCCCTGTTATAATACGTGCTGCTTGGTTTTGGAGTCTGTTTACTCTGTCAAAATTTGATTTTGCTGCCGTCGACCAAGCTGTGATGCCATATTCCATAGCAGGTCTGACTCTGCCTGTGTACAGTTTTTTGAGGATATTCTCATCAGCATCCCATGTGGTACCTGTTAACTTTTTCATGATGGCCATGCGAAGTTTTACCCTTAGCTGTATTTTGTTAATCTGTGATTTCCATGTCATTCCAAGGTACTTTTGCAGTTTATCTCCGGATTGTCAATACTAGAAGTATGGGTGCTATTTACTATTTACTACACTGAAAGAAATAGCTAATAAGGATCAAGAAATGTTACAGTGTTCTATTTACTGCTCTGAAAGAAACAGCTAATAAGGATCAAGAAATGTTACAGTGTTCTATTTACTACTCTGACAGAAATAGCTAATAAGGATCAAGAAATGTTACAGTGTTCTATTTACTACTCTGAAAGAAATAGCTAATAAGCATCAAGGAATGCAATCAGGCAATTAGTGAATTTTACTTGCTGTAATTACTTCCCTCAAAAATGTACTTTCCTTGTCCTTGGCCTCCGCAAACGTTTTCACGAGTTCTTTTAAATCCATGCCATGCGTCCAGTGGCGTCACTAGGGTTGGTGTCACCCAGTGCGGTAACTCACAGAATCCTTAGTAATGTTTTTTGTACTAATGTTACTCGTAAATTGTAATTTTATAGACAGTCATTTTGGTGTCACCCTTTTCGATGGTGTCACCCGGTGTGGCCAGCACTCCCCGAGTGACGCCACTGCATGCGTAATTTGTTCTTCAGTAGAAATTGAAATTGCCCACAGAGTCGGTGCGCACATTGTTGATCGAAGATAAGTTTTGATGAGTTTAAGTTTAGAAAAACTCTCGCCTCTTGCGGCGGTAACTGGAAGTGTTAGAAAAATTCTAAGATCAATTACGATATTAGGCACGGAGTATTCTAATATATTGGGGGCCGGGGGGGGGGGGGGGGGGGGGGGGGCGGGGGGGGGGGGGGGGAATGAATTCAACAACATCTTTTGGAGAATTCCCTGATGTAATTTTCCTCGAGCAAGCTTTCAACTCGTCTGTCAGTCTGCGCAAATGTCAGAAAGCCCATTGTATTCTAGAGCCGAAGCCAATTTTTGACAATGTTCTTGCTGTCTAGCACCTTGAGACATGGATCTGTGGCCATTTCAGCAATACAAGAAGCCAACGATTTGACTGACTTCCCTCCATTTATTCAAATCTTTCTTTAACTGATGCAAGAAACATGTTCAGAACTGCACAATAAAATTCAACTTTAAACCTCAGTTGTGGGTCTTCTAATGGCTCACCCCGTGACTCATAATCGTGCATTTTCTTCGAATTCGTTTCTCCGTATCGAACGACCTGTGTTGTCTGCCACCTCACGTGATTCAGTTATTGCTTTTTCAAATGCCTCTTCGGTTCTGCATTCTTGTAAAAAATTTGTTGTTACATTTAGTTGTTGAAGCGTAAAATAAGTGTCAAATTCTTTTTTCTATGTGAGTTTACTGGTAACGTTAATGCCAATCAAAACAGAATGCCAAGTAACAAGGGTGACAACCAATTTAAACTTGGAAATGGCCACAGCGATATCCTAAATTTACCTCACATCGAGTTGCGGTTCCCAAAGGTCCAGTAAGAGAAAAATCTTCAATTTTAACTTATGCGTCGTTTACATGTCTAAGTTGATTTCGAAGGGGTCGCAATGTCTCCACTCGACTTCCCCACATTGTATTACTTAGATAGTGGTTTAAGTGTAGAGTTCCAATATATCTTATGAGTACACTCCAACGGCGCGTCGAACTTGAAAAGAAAACAGAACCTTTATACTAAGTCAAAAAATACTGTAGATGTAGTAACTGTGCTTCTATTTATAGCTAAGCTAATATTCGTACCGTGGTTTCAGGTGTGTACTTATGATATATGGCACCTAGGGCGGATCCTTCCTATGGCCCCCCCCCCCCCCCCCGCCCCGCCATAAACACACATAAAAATACACTATGCTCGCAAAAAGATTTTTAACCAGTGGAGTACTGTCATTACTGTACTGTCATAATAGTGTCCGATGGTACCCCCTTCCTGTCCATCACCCGGGGCAGACCACCCCCTTTGCTTCCACATTAGTATGCCACTGAGTGGTTTGAAAAATGCTTCCTCTAATTGTTTATGTATAAATTGTTGCCAGTGTCAGTTTAACCATTAGTTGAACTAGGCGGATGTCTAGGGCCTCAAAGTTTGGGGGAAAGTGGGAGGGGAGCTAAAATCGAGTTCAATTTGTTTTAATGGGCCAATTGGGGGAAAAAAATAACTCCGAGAAAAAGGTATGTTATATTTTCTGGGAACTTTCTGCACTATTGTAAATAAGCCCGTATACATATATTTATATTAGCACATTTATGTGTGTATGTGCATGTTTCACTTGTTTGAGTGCATATGTATGGAAGTGTATGTACACGCACACACACATATATATATATATTTTTTTTTTGGAGGTGGGAGGTAACCAGTTCTTGTCCTCGCTGCCTTTATCTCTCGCGGCACAGTTATCAGTTTCTGCCTACCCAGTTGTTAATGGGTACGTCACTCTGCTCTTGAGACAGGGAAGCGAAAGGAAGGGAGGATATATATACACACACACACATATATATATATATATATATATATATATATATATATATATATATATATATATATATATATATATATATATATATATATATATATATATATATATATATATATATATATATATATATATATATATATATATATCAATCAGAATCTTTATTCTCCATAAAATACATTAAAATGTACAGACATGATATAATAGATACAACATGGCATATAGGAGAATCATTAGAATTTACATAAAGTGTTGAAGATGTCTCAATTAGTTCTTTGTGTTACACATACATAACAATTTTTAAGCTTTCTAGAAGTCATTGGCATATAATGATATGATATAACCTGCCAAAAATGAGTACTATTGAAATTTACAAAATGTGTGTGGAATACCATTCAAGTAGAGCACTATGGGTGTTTTTTCATTGGTGGTGTTAACATAATTTTTATTTGCCATAAAAAGCTTTGACAGCTAATGGAGTGAGATATTAAATATAGCTTTAAATACATACATACATACATACATACATACATACATACATACATACATACATACATACATACATACATACATACATACATACATACATACATACATACATACATACATACATACACATCTGAATCTTTATTCTCCATAAAATACATTAATATGTACAGTGTCGTGTGGTGTGTACTGGGGCAACTACGACAGTAGTTTTTGCCAGGAATAGCCTATGAGATATTAGGTATAAGGTCTCCAGAAAGTGGCTCGTTAAGAAAGAATAAAGACTTATTCGAGATAGAGACAAGAAGACGGGAATGCGAATGCTTTCCACTGGACAGTGTTTTCTAATTAATTATGGAAAGAGTTCTGTTTCCCCACAACCTTAGCTTCTGCCCTTAGATCCCGTAAAAGAAAAAGCCCCCAACCTCATCTGAGTAGAGGAATGTTCCTATATGTGAATATGTAACACCGACAGCACGAGTGATACATTAACAAACTAGATAATGATCAAACGATCGTTGGGTTTATTAATGAAATATCCACACATACAGGGTTAGTAATGGTTAGAACGTGATGATGGTGAAAGACGATTCACACAAAACACACTGATGAGATAGTAAAATTGCAGTTAATTAAGTAGTAGTTAATTAAGAATGAACTGGGGCAAAGCAAAATGATGATGATGTGATATGATACGTGTTACCAAAATGGTGAGTAATCTCTACAGTCCATGTGTCTCTAAATGATTCTCATTGATATGATGATTCACATGTATGCATAAAATGTCCCAAGTTGTTATACATTATGTCGAGTGGGGTATCTCTAAGTCGAGGACGTTCTGATGAAAACTGTTGTCGGGCTGAAAACGTTGACGAGATATACAAGGTATATGTATATATATATTCCTTCAATGTTTGAGTATATCTCTGTCGTGTTGATCAACAGTTAATAGCTGTCATATGAACAAAAGGTCTGTTGCCTATCTCCCAAGGGTACTGGCCAGACTGGATATCTTCACGAAATGTTAGTGATATGTAGACTCATAATCTTGCGTATGTAGTCATGATTCATAAAATATACTTTAGAGTCTGCTTCATAGAATGCGTTTAAGCGTGTGTTGCACTTGGTATAAATATGAGATTCCACTTTTGAGCTCTTTAGCTTGACTTCAGACAATAATGATCTTTCGAGTGATTTGAAATTGTGATAACTCTGTATTGAACTTGTGAGCCAGCAGTATATGGTGACGAAAAATGCTGCGTCCATCTTCTGAACTGTGGGTGAAAAAAATATTCCTTTTTAATTGAGGAATGAAAGATGTCCTATGGCGAATTCTGCTAGCCAAATGTCCGTTTTTCGATAACTTATTTCTGGTTAGACGTCAGCCACGGTGCGTGTAGACTCAGACTTCTGATGAACTGAAGACACACAAAAGTCTTCGTAAGTTTTCACACTTAACATCACTGGTTGACTTTCATTTATACTACTGCTCATTATTGATCTCTCTCTGAGTTCAATTCTAATGATGTTAAATATCTTGTGCATGAGAGTGTGTGCGCATGGGAGACTGTGATGAGGATGAAGGTGAAGTATGAACTATTAATTACCTCCTATCATCCTATCATCTTCTAGGAAAATCTTCTGATGTTATTAATCAGTTATGAAAATAATTAATTGAAACTCTATCTTTCGCACATTTAGCTGTGAGGTTAAAATAAACAAAGAATAAGAAAATGTATTAATAATCTTTATAAGATCTACTAACCTTCTTTTCTCTTCGCAAAATCCTTTACGAACACAATTCACCACAGAAATGAATTATTATCCACTCTGAATAAACACGTGTTTTAGGCTAGGCGTTATAGGGATTTTTATTCTCTACCTAACAATGTAAAACCTGGACTCCTCTCTCTAGCAAGCTACGCGGTAGATTATATTTCTGGAAGTCCAATGTGGGTTTCTTGGACCAATGCCGTACAGCTCCGCCCATACAACCAATCCCTGAGAGCCTCTCTGGTCACTCATTCACAGGATCACTCTTGTCCCCTGTCAGTCCAAACGTGGGTGTGGTAATTCGCGACCAACTTTCGTTGCCTGGCTTGTTTGACAAACAGGTAGTGAGATAATTGGCTGGTCCATGCAAAAGTGCTGTCACATTATTCTCTGGTTGTTTATCGTTCCGTGTGTTGGCGGCACTCTTTGTTACCTCCGCCCATTGTCGCCCGCATGCTAACATGTCCTCTTTGTGGCGCCGCCTATTGTATTACATGCCGGTTGCTTTAAACAGCATGAGACATTTTCACCTGGCCAAGCTGGGCGTCCAATGTGGTGACCCGGCCGAGCAACAAAGATAACAACAGTCCCCAGAAATTGTATAATGCCCAGATGTCTGATTGGGATGACCAGATGTGTTTTCACCAGATTTATCACGATGCAATGTGGGCTTCAAACGATGATGTCAGGTATGGGGACTCAATCAAAAGACTTTATTTTATCACCGATGAAAGAACAAATGCGGTTCTCTAGATACCGGTCGCGAGTAATCACAACAATGAAATAGCAAATGTGGGATAGCAAATGTGGGATGAAAGAGCACAAGTGTGGGAGAAAATAAAATACGAGAGATGTAGGAAAAGATAGAGCTATAAGGCCTTGGCGCTCGTTTATCACATACAGACATGATATAATAGATACAACATGGCATATAGGAGAATCATTAGAATTTACATAAAGTAAATTTACATAAATTCATACAGCGTTAATGAGAGCTGTTACCACACAATATGAATATCGCCGTAATCTGACAAACACATCGAGCGGTCAGGTAAAATCGAAATGGTGAGTGACGAAGAAGGACAAGATACGATAAGCGTGAACGATGAAAGCGTAAACAAGAAACATGGGAAGAAAACAAAAACTCTCACAACTGGCTACTGAAGTAGAAATCGTTAGCAGACTTGCTGTGCTATATGTAAGTTTGGGAATACATCATTTCCGTAAGACACCACATATGAAGGTAATTTCAAAACAGTTGTTGGAACAGAATCAGTTCGCGATTACAGTAACATTCTGCAATGCATATCTCCGAAAACAGTTCCTTGCCAGCAATGTATGTGTCACAAAAGCTTGTCAAATCAATCCAGTTTTGACGGATCTCTTCATCATTATCTATCTTGAAAAAATTATTTGTGTTCAGAAAGAATTCAAACTATGTGTTTAGATTCTTCAGTCGACTTAAAACGTGTTGGCATTTCCTACTGTCATCTGTCTACGATGCACCTCATCACTCGCGCAATCTCATCTTCTGCCTTAAGTGAATGTCTTGTGCTAGTTCCCTGAGCATCACGCACCGACCTTGAACTATGATCCCTGTCACGGTATTGCCTCCCCTGCTCTGCCGTGATGGTCCAACAATGACCAAAATTTAGAGTATACAATGAGGGTCTGTAATGGTATATACCTTCGCTCAAGATTACTCTTGGCAGAGTTGTAAATAGAAGGATGGTGCTTCTATTTCAGGGAGTTTTCATAGAATTTTTCAGAAATCAAGCACAACGCTGAAGTTCTCCAAGCGGTCATGAGCTTTGTTTCAGCCCACCCCTTTTATGAAGATAGATATAATAGCTCGCGTCTGATCCTCCAACCGAATTATTCATTAAAATATTACTTAAGTAGCTCTGTTGTATTTATATTTAAGATAACCGATTATTCGTGTGCACTTCTCTCTGTAATAATTAAATCAACTATTAATTTATAAATACATATAACGAATATTAAAAATGTAAAACTTAAAAATTTAAAAATACATAGAACAAATTTAAAAATCAATTATTGTTTAACACGAGTAAATAAATAAATGAAGTTGGTGAATTGAAAAAAAAGTGGGATTTTTCTTCACAGAAAAATAGTTCAGGTGGTTTGATGTGGTGGTGAGAAGTATTTTTGCTATGGCTTGGTTAAAATAACTTAGCTGGCCAGATGTTGAAACTGGTTTGCTGACTGCTCTTCCAATTATTGACTTCCGTGGTGAAGGCACGTCTCAGGCGTGGTTGCAGAAATAACCGCTCCGAACGTCATGGCAAGGATCTTTACTACCCGTCAAAGGCAGGCATATAGCGTAGACCACAAGCTTTTGATCCACAGAGACGTATCAAGCTAGTATTTAGGGGGAGCTAAAGTATGATGATGATGAAAAGCCCTCATGTATAGGCTACACTCCAAAATCAAAGTTTACGCAGGGCAGACGTCTTCTGAAGGGCTGCCTTCCAAGAAACGACAGGACTAGCAGGAGGGTATGAACGTGATTCAATACAAATGCAAATATTTACTCCATTTTCTACGAAAAAAAGAGGCGTCAAGAGTAATGAAATTGAAAGTGTCCAAGTCTATCGAAGGACAGTGGAGCCGCGCTGGTGTAATGGCTTCGGCGTTGTACTGGCGACCAGGTGTTCATGGTTCAAACCCGGGCGTCGGCGTTTGAAGAAATGTTTACGGCCGGAAATTTGACTGAATAGCCTGAACGGCTCCTGTGATAAACCCTCTGTGGATGGGAAGGAGCGAAGCTCCTGACCGGGTTGGAAGGAAAGTCCTCAGGTTCCCCAGCCTCGCAATGACATGTCATTGGGCCGAAGGGCTGAAAGCCCAAGTGCCGCTGGTTAAGGGAAAAAAAAAAAAAAAATCGAAGGACAGTAAGTGTTATCATATGTTTGCTTTCCTATGAGCACAACACTGTTCAGGCCACACAGACCAGTGTTTTCCACCCTTTTCAGTCCATTGATCCTGTTCAGGTAGATTTTGATAGGCCTTATATGGCTCAGGAAACCTGAATGTGAATCCAGCACCAAGTCCCCTACAGTGCATGAAATATTAAGCATTCCTCAGAATAAAGGCGATGCAAGTCAGCTCCGGGTCCTAATGGTGTGCCGTATTTGTATATCAGATGTCCTGAGCAGTGGCGTATCCTGGTAATGCGAGCTAGGCGTGCTGCTACTTAAAATGAATATGTACGCCTACTATTTAACTTCTTCCCCTCTTAATTTGAAAACCATCTATATTCAATTACGCAACGATAGTTATTAGGGGTATATGTCAATTATCTCCGAAATACTAATTAACTTACAACTTGAAACTCACTGTCACTGTAATAATCTGCATTCCCGGCAACTAACAACAATTAATCACAAAAAACACTGGACGGACACAGCCGATTTTTACAACTCGAGAGCTGCTAGGCCACCGCACGCATGTTCGCATTGTATTGACGTATCTGCCCATGACCCAGGTTCACACAAACCAGTCTTTAGACGTGAATCCGAAAGGTCCAGCACGCATTGTGACGGAATTACCCGAGAAACTTCGGGCGATTGCTACAACCAATAAAAACTGCACTATAAAACGCGTCTGTGAAACTGAAACTAGATGTACTCGTAGATTCTATGCGGGAAAATCCGTTATCCTGATGCGTGCGGTCCGAAAGCAGAACTTAGAGGAGAAATATTTTATAGAATAATAAATTAAATTTTTATTTTCCTTCGCGCATAGGTGTGCGCAGCACGCACAGCACACATAGAGAATACGCCACTGGTCCTGAGATTCCAAAAAAATCTGCTTCCACATTTGAAAAATGCATTAAAAAACCAAGCGCATGAGCAAAAGGGAAAATGTGACTGAAGTATACATCTCAAGCGAATAACAATCCACTGACATTAGTCGATTCAAGCCACTCTCATTACTCAGTGTAGAATTAAAGTTATTAATTAATTCATGAATTCATTTCCTTGTACCCTTCTAATGGCTCACGGATCCACCACTACAGCTGGTACCTTGCACGAAGCCTGAACCAAAGCATTCGAGTACTTTGTTTCGATTTCTGTGACAATTTGTTTTGCGTGAATTTGCTACTAATAAAATCTCTTATTTTTCGCCTCTTACGACATGTTGGAGGAAGCACTAGTCCCGTTCTTTGTTTCTCTTCTCAGAGGCTCATGGGAACTAAACTTATTCCTCTTAGTGATGGCAAAAAGACTCACCATGTACCTCCTTGATAATGAGTGCATTGATACGATCATCCACGAGGCAGGTATCGCAGATACCCCAGCGTGACTAGAGCATGCCACAATGATATTTGAAGAAATACTAAGAGTATAATCTTGGATAATAAATCTCAATACAATCTGATTGGTCCTAGCTAATGCAATAGGATCAGTCCCAGCAATTTTGTAGCCACCAATTTGGTAGGAAGTGGTGAAATGTACCACTGGCCACCAAAACAATATGCTAAAAGAAACTGCAGCAATGTTAAAACTGCGTTTCAGAAGGTTGTCAAGGATTGCTTCCCCTTAGCCCTGCAAGTCTCCCAGTGGCCAAAACTCAAGAGTGTTTAAATATGGGCCTTCAAAAGTGTCTACATTCGCACAAGATTACTCTTGGCAGAGTTGTGTATAGAAGGATAATGATGCTTCTATCTCTAGGTAGTGTCCATAAGATATTTCCGAAGGCAAGAACAATGCTGCATTGGCAGGGCAATTGTTAACTTATATCGGTCCGCCGCCTTTTATGAAGAATTAAGCAATGGTTTTAGCTAGTGCCCCTAGATGTATAGAGAGTTACGCCAACTATGTCAGAATCTAAAACGAGGCTGAACGACGTAGACGCCATTTTCGGCTGTACAATACCAGGGCTAGTAGCGAGAATAAGCATCGAGTAAGATTTTTTTTTTTTAATTAATGAAGATAAATATCCCATTCAACCTCTGATGGGTTATAATTAGGATATATATTGTTTTCAATTCCAAATAATATGAACAACTGGCGATATGAGAAAGTGGCATCACATTTGTCAAATCATTGTAAATAGGGACAATCACAATTATACTTACACGTTAAATAAAATAAAAAAATAAAAAAAATAAAAAATCAAGAAGAAACTCTGAACAAGAATAATATTAAAATGGAGGGGCCTGGTGGTTCCAGTTATATAACCGACTTTAACAGATATTTAATTGACTTTCGCCTATTAACAGTCATATGTATTGTAAGAACAGCATCAGACCTTCACATTCCCAGCCACTATATATTAACATTTGTTCGTGTTAAATATTGTTTGACTATTTTATGCAGTACCCTAGGTCTGTCTATTCTTAACACCTCTTCTATATTCATAAGATTACATTTATATATATTTATAAATATATAATAAATATAATATATAATTATAAATTTATATATTATATATATTTTCATTCATAACCCTCCACTTCCAAAGGAGCATAGGCCTTCAACAAACACATGCCAAGTCCTCCTGTCACGTGCCATCATCTCAAGTTCTTTCCATGTTCTCCTCATCATTTTCACCTCTGTTTCCAACTCTCTTCTCCATGTACTTCTTGGTCTTCCTCTGCCTCTCTTGCCCTGGGGGTTCCAGAACAAGGACTGTCTTGTAATGCTATCAACCGGTTTCCTCAGTGTGTGTCCTATCCATCGCCATCGTCTTCTTCTCATTTCTTGTTCCACTGGCACTTGTCTAGTTCTTGTCATCAGTTCCACGTTGGTAACCTTATCATACCATTTTAATCCCTCTATTCTACGCAAGCACCCATTTATGAAAGTCTGTAGCTTTTTGGTTGTTGTCTTTGTTGTTCTCCATGTCTCTGAGCCATACAATAGGACTGACTTCACATTTGAGTTGAAGATTCTTATTTTCGTGTTGGATCCTATTTCTCTTGATCTCCATATATTTCCCAATGCAATGAAAGCTCCTCTTGCCTTTTGTATTCTTATTTTGATATCGCTGTCTGTCCCTCCAACTTTGTCTATATTACTGCCAAGATATGTGTATGATTCTACATCTTGTATTGGTGTTTCTTTAAGTTCAACCCTGTTATCATTACCTGCATTTATTTGCATTATTTTTGTCTTTTCCCTGTGTATTTTCAGACCCAATTGCTGTGACCTCTCATCGAGTGTTTTCAATTTGTCCTGCATCTGATTACGGCTATGGAACAGAAGAGCCAAGTCATCAGCAAAATCCAGATCATCCAACTGCTTAGTCAGAGTCCACTGGATTCCATTTCTGTTGTGTGTTGCCGATGATCTCATAACCAAATCTATTGCCAGCAAGAAAAGAAATGGAGACAAGAGGTATCCCTGTCGCACTCCTGTTCTTATCCCAAACGGTTCTGTAAGCTGTCCTTCGTGAAGAACTCTGCATGTCATGTCTTCATATGTTTTCTTTATTAAATTAATGATCTTCAGGGGAACTCCATAATGCCTCAACAATTTCAAAATTGAGTCTCTGTCTACACTGTCAAATGCCTTTTCGTAGTCCACAAATCGGATGTATAGTGGTGAATTCCATTCCAGACTTTGTTCAACTATTATTCTCAAAGTGGCTATCTGGTCTGTACATGATCTGTTTTGTCGAAAACCTGCTTGTTCATCTCTCAGTTTCTTGTCTATGGACTCTTTTAATCTCTCAAGGATAATCCTGTTTAATACTTTTCCTGGCACTGATAGTAACATTATTCCTCTTTAATTTGTGCACTCTTGTAAATTTCCCTTCTTAGGCAACTTAACCAGATATCCTTCCTTCCATTCTGCTGGTATCTTTTCCTTTTCCCAGACTTTACCAAGTAATTTATATAACATCTCTGTAGCCGTGTCGATATCTGCTTTGATGGCCTCTGCTGGAATGCCATCAGGTCCAGACGCTTTTCCATCTCTTAGAAGCTTTATGGCTTTCTTTATTTCTTCCTTGGTTGGTCTTTCACCGTTAATTTGTAGCTCTTATTCTGCTGGCTGGATGTCCGGCGGGTTTTGTGGAGCTGGTCTATTGAGAAGGTCCCCAAAATATTCTGTCCACCTCTTCATTTGCTCTTGTATATTGCTGAGCAGTTTCCCATTCTTGTCTTTTATGAGGCAACTTGTTTGCTTGTATTTCCCTGTTAGCTTCTTTGTGCTGCTATACAGTTCTCTCATATTTCCTTTGGCTGCAGCATCTTCTGCCTCTCTTGCCAACTCCTCAATATACTTCCTCTTGTCTCTTTTGATACTTCTTTTTACTTCTTTGTTTGCTTCTGTGTACACTTCTTGAGCCTTGGCTTTGGAACTTCTGGTTTTGCTTGTGTTTAAATCTGCTTTCTTGTTTTTCTGTCTTTTATCTTATTGATGGTTTCTGTGATTATTCATGCTTTTTGTTGTCTTTCCCTTTTCCCCAGTATTTCTTCACATGTCTCCTTCCATACAGTTTTGACCTGCTGCCAATAGTCTTCTGTATTCTCTACATCTTCCAGCTGTTGGAGCATTTGGAATTTGTTGGATACTGTGACCGCAAATTTGTCTCTTGTTTCTTGATTTCTTAGCTGTCCTACATTTTACTGTTGTCTATAATTTTGCATTGTTGCATATCTCTTGAGTTTCATTTTTACTTTGGCTATCAGAAGATGGTGATCTGATGCCACATCTGCTCCTCTATATACCTTTACATCCTGCAATGAGGATCTAAACTTCTTGTTTATGCATATATGATCAATCTGATTTTCTGTTCTATGGTCTGGTGATATCCATGTTGCCTTGTGTATTCTCTTATGTGGAAACATGCTTCCTCCTATAGCCAGTTGATTTGAAGCACAGAAGTTTGCGAATAGTTCTCCATTTTCATTCATTACTCCTAGCCCATGTTTTCCCATGACTTCTTCAAATCCGGTGTTGACTGTACCTATCTTTGCATTCATGTCACCCATCAAAATTGTGATGTCTCTTCTTTTTACTTTATCCATAATTTCCTGTAGTTTAGTATAAAATGCTTCTTTCACAGACTCTTCTTTGTCATTAGTTGGTGCATAACATTGGATGACATTTACATGAATTTTCTTTTTAGCTGTTTTGAAAGTAGCTGTTATTATTCTGGGTCCAACAGCTTCCCATTCAATGAGTGCTTTCTGTGCTTCTTTAGATAACATAAGAGCTACCCCTTCACTGTGGTGTGAACTTTCGTCTTCATGTCCTGAGGACAGCACCAATTCACCTGTGATGAGTTTCTTCCTGTCTACCCCCTTCCACTTTGTTTCACACATTCCCAGAACCTCGATTTTGTATTCCCTCATTTCTGCTGCTACTTGCGCCACTTTCCCTTGTTCGTTTAATGTCCCAACATTCCAGGTGCCAAATCTGGAAGTTCTCCTAGAAGAAAGAAGGTTAGTCAGCAACACTGACTCCTTTCGGCTTTCTCTGTGTTGCATCATACGCCTCCCCACGAGAGGACCTTCCCCTGTCTTGGATGGCTGTTTTATTTTCTTTATTTGACTTGTCCATATTTGTTGAAGTTTTTTGTGGTTTAAAGTTTTCACAGGATGGGGTAACCGGCCCCATGCACAACCCTCCTTAGTCGCTTTCTACGACATGCTTGGCAGGGGACAGTGTTACTATTCTTTGCTCCCCTTTCGGGCCCCGGTAACACACGGGTGATTTTATATATATATATATATATATATATATATATATATATATATATATATATATATATATATATATATAGATATATATATATATATATTTATATATATTTATACTTTTTATATAATTTTAAATTATATAATATAAATTATATAATTTTATAATTATATAATTGTAATATATAAAATTATATAATATAATAAAATGTTATATTTTTCTCTATTTTGGCTTCCTTATCTTCTATGTTTTGTTTGATCTTTTCAGTAAGTGAGTAGTCTATGATTGGTCTATGATCTCTTATTTTATCTATATATATATGAAGAGCTAAAAGAAGCTCGTTTCATATCAGTATTAATCGACCCATCAAACCACTTGGACAAGAAGTTAGTGCCTCTGGTCGTGAGATATTATCATGCAGCAAAAAGTGTGAAAGTGAAGGTGTTGTAGTTAGTTAATTTAGGCGGTGAAACTTCAGAACTGTTATTTTCTTATGTGTTGAAAGTGTTACAGAAGTCAGATCTCCTTGAAAAGGTTATTGCTATATCAGCAGATAATACAAATACAAACTTTGGTGGAAAGAAGAGAAAGAGACAGAATAATCTGTACTTCAAAATGCAAGAAAACACTGTGAACAATTTAATTGGTATTGGTTGTCAGGCACATGTGATACATAATGCTGTGCAGACTGCTGCGGATTGCTTTCCTATTGATCTTCAGTTAATAATTAACAAGATTTACCAGCATTTCCACATTTATTGTGTACGAGTTGAGGAACTCAAATCATTTTGCGAATTCACCAATACAGAATATAAAACTGTTTTGGGTAACAGCAAGACAAGATTGCTCTCTCTCTCTCTTGCCTGCAGTCCAGAGAGTTATTGACATTTTCCCTGCATTGAAGTCATATTTCCTTTCCATTCCCAAACGTCCTACCAGTCTCAAACATTTCTTTGAAAATATACTTTCAATTACACTCCTGCATTTCATTGCCAGCCAGTTAAAAACCTTTTCTGATACCATCAAATGTGCTGAAAAGCAAGAGACAACAGTAATTGAAGTGAAGGATGAAGTAAACAAACTGGTGGAAAAATTAAACTACAGGAAGGCAGAAAAGTTTCTTACCACTACTGTGAGAAATCAGTTGCAAGAATTAGAAAAAGAAACAATTGAAAAGTTTCAAAGCTATGCAGTAGATTTTTATGACACCTGCACTGAATATATTCAGGAGTGGTGTACACCATTTCTTACGCCTCGTCAGTCTATGGATTGGATCAATTTGAAGGGAAAGGAGTCTGTGACTTGGAAGAACATCCAAGAAAGCTACATATTCATGAAGACAGTGTCACCAAATTTTACTGTGAATGAAGAGGACTTATTTGATGAGTTTGCATGTGTGAAAAAATATCGTAAAGCAGGATATAAATGCTGAGAACCTGACATGCCAGAGAGATAATAAAGTAAGCCCTCAGGATCCAAACAACAATTTTATTCATTTGCATCTACAAATGCATAGTAATCAAAGTCATATGCATACATTTTCTTCAAACAATCCTCATAACAATTTGTCTGAGTGCTGGTCATTTACTGGCTAACTTCTCCTTGCTATCTATCCAAGCTGGGGTAAGTATTCCTTCTGTACTAACTCCTTTACATTTTGTTATTTCATTTCCATTCATCCACCTTAGGAGAAAATTGACAGTAGCGCTTTTAGTTTTCCTATTAGATTTTGTTGCTAAATATGTTAACTTACGAGCTCCGCTTCGTTCCTTATACACTCAGCTCCGCTATCTGTGAAATTAGGCATTCCTAGCCTATCAATCATATATTTCTTATTATATTTTCTTGTCCATGAAAACACTCAAAAATGCCTCTTCCATAACAATATTCAAAATCTCAAATCATCCTAAACGAACTCTTGAATTCTTAAATCTGACTCCTGGTGTTGTTAATCTGATACCATGGATCGCATGGCACGTGAAAAGTACGGCAACCTTCTCACTCGTGCGGTTGCCGTTCTAGGTCGTGACTACGTGTTGTGAGCAGGCCAAAAATAACAACATGTGATAAGCTCTGAACCTCGTGTCCTTTTATACTATCGTATATTTCTGTACAATTAAACAAGTCACTTGAAGTTGTACTTACAGTAACATAGAATTTCCAACACATTTAAGTAATACTATCTTTCAAGATCAGCAGTTGTACGTCCGTACAGACTGGCATTTGGGGATTAACTGTCTTCTCATCCCAAAGTTTGCCTTCGCAAAAGTAGTGCGGGCTTTTCCAGCCTTTTGGTTGGACGGTTTAATATGTCTCTATTTATTTTATTGGTCTCCCGATGGAGGTATTTCGGCTATTCCGATTTACGTCCTCGGTTGTTGAGCCACTCCCGCCAAAAAACAGCGTTGAGTTGCTATTTAACCTAGTTTCAGTTTCAATCTGATAATCGCCTATCTTGAATCTGTTTCCACAAAATCTCGTAACTATTCTTCCTAATCTAACTGATAACAATTAGCACGAATGATGCTATGGTATCAGTAGTAGGCCATCCGGTGACATACAAGACATGATTGATTTCCTGCATATTGCATTCGTAACGGGATTTAATATTTCACTGACGCTGTTCGTGATGACTAAACAGATCATTCTTAATCCAGGGGAAGGATTTGCGGGAGCTTCAAAACTCGATGCAGGTGCCACATGCCATTGCTTAAGGCATTCATGGATGACACAAAAATTCTGGCATCAGAGAAATGCTTGATCCGGAGATTGATGATATGCTTGGATGAACTAATCAGCTAATGCAGAACGAGCTTCAAGCCTAAGAAATCTAGAAGAATATCAAACAGATAAGGGGAGACATCTGTAGTCACATTACTTACTTACTTACTAAGTCATTCCCCTTCTACCGTGAGGTGCAGAGGTTTGGAAGAGGGAGAGAGAGTGTCAGACTATCCTATCGATAGTCTTCCTCCTGGCCTGGTTCCATTCTAGTCCTCGATCGTTCAAAGACTGACTAATGTTGTCCCCCAAGCGGACTCTGGATCCCTGGCTCTTTGTTTCCCATGCTTGTCGTGGTAGCCGATCTTCTCCCAGCTGCAGACATGGCCAAACCATCTTAGTTTAGACTGTTGTTCTGCTTGGGTCTGCAAAGGGGGGGGGGGGGGGGTTTTTGGGCCTTGACTTATCGTCTGGTTGTACCATGTCTCTTCTTGTTACTTCCTCAGATATCTTATTTCTGAGGTTTGGATCTGGATTTTGTGGGTTATAGTCATTGCCCATGACTCGCATCCATATGTCAAGACTGGGACATAGGTGGAGCGGTATACAGCCATCTTCGTTTTCTTACCTACCTCTCTCTTGCTGAGGAATCCTCGATTTATGGACTGAATAAGTCTCCCTGCTGCTGCTTTTCGAGTGGCCAACTCTTCTTTGATGCCTCCCTTTCGGTCTGTAATCTTCTTCTTCTTCTTTGATCCTTAGCCGCCGACCATCAAAGCAGTCAGTGGCCATCACGCCTAGTGGCGTCCTGTAGGGCAACAACAAATTGATTCCACTTTGCTCGGTCGGTGGCCATCCTTCGTACAGTGCCCCAACTCTGGTTCATTCTTTGCATCTCAGCCTCCACAGTCCTCCGCCAGGTTGCTTTTGGTCGGCCTCTCTTTCGCTTTCCTTCTGGGGTCCAAAGCATAGCTGTTCTTGTGATGGCATCGGGGTCTCTTCTGAGGACATGGCCAACCCAGCTCCAGCGTCTGCCAGCTATGATGGTGTGCATGTCCTCTTGCTTGCTCCGAGTAAGCAGATCTCGGTTGGTGATGATATTCGGCCAAAAGATTCGGTGAATTTTTCTTAGGCATGTTGTGTGAAAAGAGGACAATTTCGACATTTCCTTCTCTGTAACTCTCCAGCATTCCGCACCATAGAGAAGCACAGAAAGCACACAGCTCTGATATAATCTTAATTTTGTGCTTGTGCTGTATTGAGAGGACTTCCAGATGTTGTTTAGGCTAAAAAATTCTGTTCTTGCCTTATTCATTCTGATGTTGATGTCTTTGTCTGCCCCGCCGTCTGGTGTTACTATGCATCCTAGGTATGTGAAGGTGTCTGTCTGTTCCAGTTGCTGATTCCTTACTGATATGGGCTCAGGGTTGCTCACATTGAGCGTCATGACCTCTGTCTTCTTTAGATTGATGTTCAGGCCCACCTGCTGGCTATACTTATTAAGTCTATCCGTTTTTTCCTGGATGTGTTGATGTGAATGTGCTAGTAGTGCAATGTCACCTGCATATTCCAGGTCTTCCAATGTAGAAAATGTAGTCCATCTTATTCCTCTTGGACTGCCCCTGTTGTCTGGCGCATCACCCAGTCTATGACTGTTAAAAATAGAGTGGTTGATAAGGGGCATCCTTGTTGTACTCCTGTCACATACTGAATCAGAACTTGCCCTTCCATTCCCATTTCCTTTGCAGTCTGCACTGCAGCAGATCTGAATTTGGCCAAGTATGCCATGGGGACCTAACGCTACCTCCCTCAGATCTCACGCTGTGCAATATTTTTATTTCTAATGTGTGATGTTTGTTATATGGCTACGTGTCTAGGGTAATGCAAAGGTATTGATAAATGCCTGTAAAACAAACACAACGTTAACTTAATGAAAATTAAATCAACAAGACTGGGGTTAAAGTTATAATATTATTTTACAATTTTAATTTCCTGTACCGCAAATCTTTTGGGACAGGAATGTTTAAAACTTAAAATGAAGTGTGTTTTATGTACAACATTAAATAAATATGAAGGACATCTTGTCCATAAATGTCACTACTACAATGTTTATAGAATTTTATTCCCTGCTGAAACAATACTGTCCTATGAAGTGTCACTAATTGGAAGGACTGGGTGTCTCATCATATCACAATACCGTTTATAATAGCGTGTGGAGAATACAACGTGATGAACTGACATAAGCCCGCAATCTTATGGCTTATCTTGTGGTTCCTTGGAAGGTCGATGACTTGCTCGACAATACACACACTCGTTCACAACCTCTGCTCTGGAGGCAGATAAGACTTCACATTCAAACAATCAGCATGTTGCCTCAAAACTCTGCAGCTCCAGGTTATGGCTCACTGGGTAATATATGACGCAACCCTGCAACAAGAGGAACAGTCCTCCCTATGCACTCTAGTTATGTATCTCCACCACTAACAATTAAACATCATTAAACATGCATTGTGATCAGATAAAGAGCTAACCAAAATAGCTACAGTCCCTAAATTTAATTGTGACTGCTTCGTACTCTTCTCCCCACATGGTTTCAACGCCCCTGTCACTTTAAACCTTCGTTATCTTCAGCTGGGATACACTCTTTTCTTTTTCTCTCTCTAGTGATCTTGTTAATTCTTTTCATAAGAAATCTTATTTATTTTTAAAGTTATTGGAACACTGAGGTCTGCTGAAGACTGCCAGTGACTTCCTGGTCTTCAGTCGTAATATTTTATATATCCATTTTCCAACACAATGTACTTTCATTTGCTTCATAAGTCTACTTAGGCATGCCTGTGCTCCTAGTATGTCGCAAGCTTCCACAAAGGCAAATGTCGCACAACCAAAATTTGTGGGCGCCCTATCTGGGTTGGCCTCTACATATTAATAATAATATATATCAATAAAAGTGTTTATATTACCGCAATCAATGAAATATTTCGCAAGTATAAGGTTAACTAGCGATCAATGGCACAAGTTCAGATCGCCGAATTCCAAACTGCAAAGGCAATTGGTCACAAATTTACTCTGCGTCTGCTCTTAACCTTTCTTGTAGGAAATATTTTTTTAAAGTGGCACTTATGCTTAGCAAAACGTTCGTTTTATCCCCTCTCTTCGTAGACTAACCTCAACCAATGAAATCAAGTTAAGCCAATTTGACTTTCTTTCAAAACACGAGTTTAAAAAAATGTAACCTCCGAAGATTTTCAAAGTTGAGCGGTTACCACTGTGTATGTCTGTCTGTCTTCAATTTTTATTTTCTACGATATCTCCGTTATTATTGAAGTGATTTTAAAGATTGAAAGTGATTATTAACCGGACACTTGTCCTTTATCTAGCCAGTATGTTTTCATTTACTTCTTTATCCTAGTTTTCATCTTGGTATTTTTCTTTATTTATTCAGAACAACATACTTTTACTCTCAAGCAAGATAACATATTATAGGGATTAATATGGTATTTCAATAACCAATATTATCGTTTCTGTCCTTTCCTTTTATTTATCCTTCTATTAGAATACAATACATTATCTACGTTTTTCTTGCCCCTTTTCTCTGCCCTGCACACAATTGGTTTGTTAGTTTCAGTTTCACAATGCACAAGTTAGGTTAGATTTTTTCCATGTTAATCCCCCCTCCCCCCCCCCCCCCTTTTTTTTTCTCTCTCGCCCGTTCTTTGAAAACGAACAACGCGTTGGCCGGCTGCCAAACTGTCTAATGGTCGTTTTAAATATTAGGACGGGTACCGAAAAAGCTTTTGGTTTCTTGGGGTGGGTATCATACGCTTGGCATTAGTTAATTCAAATTTTGGACAAGCGATGGCCCTAGTAACCGTTGCTAAGGCTATAGTTATTAATAGATTTTATAACTGTTTATTTTCAAATTTTCTCGACGTTTGTTCATAAACACTAAGAAGAGGGGTAGGGTACGGATGTCGGGCTGGGTGGTAAATTTACTTGGCGTAGTGACAAAATTTCAAATCGTTAGTTAAATATTTTTGCACTTGATTAGTTTTTATGGCCTAGAAAACGTTCCAACGCTGTAGTATTTCTTTATTTGTGCGGGGTGTATCACGGATATCTCACCACACATCTCCCCTGTTAAAAAGTCTGCATCCCAATGCAGCTTTATAATCAGTGATACAAATCCGATCAAATGAACTCAACTAGGCTTTATGAGTATCCTGGGGTTCTGCAGGTGGGTCATTTCAAAGTAGGCACGACTCAAGAAATCTGCCTCAGACCTCTGCAATCCAAGACTATTGCAGTGTGTGTTAATAAAACAGCTGCAGGTGCTACTGCCTGTCACATGCTGATTATCAATCAATATTCACCATTAATCTTCCCTGAGTTTGTCCCATGACATGTCCAGAGGTTTCTTAGATGCCCCTCAAGGTTGCAATATTTATGAGGATGGAATCTATAAAATAGTGATAGCAGAGTATGTAGGGGGTCCAGTAATTTCCTCATCAGCCTGGATAAAACACTCGGAGTAATTCCAATCCAAAAGCAACATATGAATTCCATGTGCCCCTCCGATTTGCTCACAGCCATCCCTTGGTCTGAGCTCAAGCTTGATTGGAATTTGGAAACACCCTCTACTAATAGTCAAATGATTCTATAATTTGCCACTCAAATGGAGGCCATATTCACCAGCTGTATTCTTAGCCTTGCGACAATTGGTGAAATAATATAATATATGGGGAAATGAATTCCTGCATCAAGAATCAATTCGCCCGTAGCATTGCTATAATATGTGTGATCTCAATCCAATGTCCGTACAATACTTCCAAATGGACTGTATATATGGTTCGGTTAACTACCACTGTCACCGGTGCCCTTATAATGCTAAGTTAATAGTCGTATTCTGAAGCGAGCCGCACATTTTCCCAGGTGCTCAAACGCCCGCTCCCCCCTTTTCTCGCGTGATCACTTTGTTTCGGTTTTATTGTTGTCCGATTATCCTCATTGCTATCCTCAATGCTAATTTTTGCCAGTTCCCGGAATACTGCTTCAAATTGAGCCGAGGAGGACTGGTCTTTGTTTATGTTTTGTCTTTCTGCTCTACGCAGAGTTGCCATTTTACATGTAACTTTGGAAGACTGGGTGTGAAAAGGTGCCTGCCTATTCACGTTATCTACCTTATTAATTTTTGTTTCCTTGTTATTTTTAGGCCCATGTTCTTCAGAATGCTTGGCTTGCATCTGAGTATTATTTTCTTTCCATCGTGTGGAATGAACCTTGCTACACTGGTCACAACTTTGTACATACTAGGCAATGTCCCCAGCTACATGTGACCAGAAATATTTCACCGATGTCCTTTAACGGGTGGTACCCATCTTCTGGTGTCCACCTTCTGGTACAACATGTGCTTACTTAATAACTTTCTCCCTATAACTCAATGGCAGTACTAACTGTCCATATCCATTAGGTCCTGCTCCAGCCTTCCTGTAAAGCAGTCCATCCTTCAAATAAAATTGTCCTATTCTAGGGATGTTATGGCTATTTGGCAATTTGCCAAAGCAAGGTTTTAATGTTTTGTCCTTTGCCTGGGCCTTTTTCATCTGTTTAGGATGAATAGTAAGTGGTGGTTCCTCCTCCTTACTAGGGGTCGACCTGACCTGGAGGTGGCCATTATCACAGGTTTTATAGGGCTCCCTAGAAAAACAAACCTTTTTTCCTAACACCAGCGGGTAATTAGGATCCTTACACACGGCTGCACTAATCACTCCTTCCACGTACCTAGTCCTGACATTGATTTTGGCTACGGGAAGTGTCATGGTGGCTGTATCCTTTAGTGCCCCTTGTATTTCCACTTTATCTGTGGTATACTGGTCAGGGTGCACCAGGGTTGCACTCACAACTGAGTCATATTCCAATCCTGAATCGTAAAGGCACATCACCTTATTGCCATTACACTTTACTTCTTCCCAGATGGGGGGATGAGGAAGTTCATGCTGCCCTGTAGACAGTTCCTTCTTTCCCTTGTCCACTGTTATCATGCATGCATCGTGATATGGAGGAACCTTACTACCACATTCAATTGTATTATGATTTTGCATCCTACATATTTTACACCATTTTCCTTCTGGTCTGTAGGGTTTCTTTTCATTGAATTGCGGGTTTCTATCTCTAGTGTCAAATCTTGGCCTATCATAGTTTGGTTTACCTCTGTTTCCTCGATCTCTACTATTATAATACTCACCTTGGTCTTGTGGGGTTTTGTTACTTTCTGTTTGCTTCTTTTTAATACCAGCTACTTCTGACTGGGCTGCCTGATACCTCTCGGCGACATTGAGCACCTCACCCAACCTCTCTGCACCTTGTTCCATGAGAAACTTTCTCAGGCTGGAGCCATAGACTCTCCCAATTGCTCAATCATGATCATTTCCTTTAGATCTTGGGTTTTCACCAGAGCAGTCCATTTCTCCAAATAGGTTTCCAACCTGGCAGAGAATTGGTGGTAGGTCTCCCCAGACAGTAGCTTTGCATTTCTAAATCTCTTCCTGTAAAATTCCCCATTCTTCTCGTACCTAACTAGAAGAGCCTGTTTTAATATGTCATAGTCTTCCTGATCGTCTCTGCTCAACTTTGAGAACACTTCGTAAGATGTTCCCCTAAGCCCTTGGGATAATTTCAGACTCCATTTTTCCCTCTCCAAACCATAATTTGTAGCTAGTCTTTCAAATCTAGAGAGGAAGGACTCAATGTCATCCTTTTTTTCTACAAAGTGGTCTAAATGGAAGTTCATTGCCTAGTTAGAGGCTCCCTGAGATGCACTAGCATCAGAGGTAGATGGGTTGTTACCATTCTCAGGAGCATGGCCTTGCAATTCCAATTCTTTTAGCCTTAGTTCGCGCTCCCTTTGCAATCGTTTGTGGTCTGCTTCTCTTTCAGCAACCTGTCTTCTTTCCTCCTTCTCAGCTTCCATCTGCAATCTTTTAGTCTCTTTCTCAGCCTCTAATTTCTTTTCTTCTAGTTGTAATCTTTTAATCTCAGCCTCCCTATCAGCCTCTAATTTCCTAGCCTCCCTAGCATCTTCTAATTGTAACCTTTTCTCTCCTGCTAACCTCCTATCTTCCCTTTCAATAAACTTATTACATTCTGAAGTCACATACTGAATCAGAACTTGCCCTTCCATTCCCATTTCCTTTGCAGTCTGCACTGCAGCAGATCTGAATTTGGCCAAGTATGCCATCTTTTATCTTGTACCAAATTTAGTTAATCTAACTGTAATAACTAACAAATATTTCTAATTAACTATGGGCTATGACAATTCATTCAATTCTCCACACTGATTAATGTTATAAATTTTAGTACAATGGGGGTACCCTGGATCCTCAGGGGACCTAACGCTACCTCCCTCAGATCTCACGCTGTGCAATATTTTTATTTCTAATGTGTGATGTTTGTTATATGGCTACGTGTCTAGGGTAATGCAAAGGTATTGATAAATGCCTGTAAAACAAACACAACGTTAACTTAATGAAAATTAAATCAACAAGACTGGGGTTAAAGTTATAATATTATTTTACAATTTTAATTTCCTGTACCGCAAATCTTTTGGGACAGGAATGTTTAAAACTTAAAATGAAGTGTGTTTTATGTACAACATTAAATAAATATGAAGGACATCTTGTCCATAAATGTCACTACTACAATGTTTATAGAATTTTATTCCCTGCTGAAACAATACTGTCCTATGAAGTGTCACTAATTGGAAGGACTGGGTGTCTCATCATATCACAATACCGTTTATAATAGCGAGTGGAGAATACAACGTGATGAACTGACATAAGCCCGCAATCTTATGGCTTATCTTGTGGTTCCTTGGAAGATCGATGACTTGCTCGACAATACACACACTCGTTCACAACTTCTGCTCTGGAGGCAGATAAGATTTCACATTCAAACAATCAGCATGTTGCCTCAAAACTCTGCAGCTCCAGGTTATGGCTCACTGGGTAATATATGACGCAACCCTGCAACAAGAGGAACAGTCCTCCCTAAGCACTCTAGTTATGTATCTCCACCACTAACAATTAAACATCATTAAACATGCATTGTGATCAGATAAAGAGCTAACCAAAATAGCTACAGTCCCTAAATTTAATTGTGACTGCTTCGTACTCTTCTCCCCACATGGTTTCAACGCCCCTGTCACTTTAAACCTTCGTTATCTTCAGCTGGGATACACTCTTTTCTTTTTCTCTCTCTAGTGATCTTGTTAATTCTTTTCATAAGAAATCTTATTTATTTTTAAAGTTATTGGAACACTGAGGTCTGCTGAAGACTGCCAGTGACTTCCTGGTCTTCAGTCGTAATATTTTATCTATCCATTTTCCAACACAATGTACTTTCATTTGCTTCATAAGTCTACTTAGGCATGCCTGTGCTCCTAGTATGTCGCAAGCTTCCACAAAGGCAAATGTCGCACAACCAAAATTTGTGGGCGCCCTATCTGGGTTGGCCTCTACATATTAATAATAATATATATCAATAAAAATGTTTATATTACCGCAATCAATGAAATAAGGTTAACTAGCGATCAATGGCACAAGTTCAGATCGCCGAATTCCAAACTGCAAAGGCAATTGGTCACAAATTTACTCTGCGTCTGCTCTTAACCTTTCTTGTAGGAAATATTTTTTTAAAGTGGCACTTATGCTTAGCAAAACGTTCGTTTTATTCTCTCTCTTCGTAGACTAACCTCAACCAATGAAATCAAGTTAAGCCAATTTGACTTTCTTTCAAAACACGCGTTTAGAAAAATGTAACCTCCGAAGATTTTCAAAGTTGAGCGGTTACCACTGTGTATGTCTGTCTGTCTTCAATTTTTATTTTCTACAATATCTCCGTTATTATTGAAGTGATTTTAAAGATTGAAAGTGATTATTAACCGGACACTTGTCCTTTATCTAGCCAGTATGTTTTCATTTACTTCTTTATCCTAGTTTTCATCTTGGTATTTTTCTTTATTTATTCAGAACAACATACTTTCACTCTCAAGCAAGATAACATATTATAGGGATTAATATGGTATTTCAATAACCAATATTATCGTTTCTGTCCTTTCCTTTTATTTATCCTTCTATTAGAATACAATACATTATCTACGTTTTTCTTGCCCCTTTTCTCTGCCCTGCACACAATTGGTTTGTTAGTTTCAGTTTCACAATGCACAAGTTAGGTTAGATTTTTTCCATGTTAATCCCCCCTACCCCCCCCCTTTTTTTTTCTCTCTCGCCCGTTCTTTGAAAACGAACAACGCGTTGGCCGGCTGCCAAACTGTCTAATGGTCGTTTTAAATATTAGGACGGGTACCGAAAAAGCTTTTGGTTTCTTGGGGTGGGTATCATACGCTTGGCATTAGTTAATTCAAATCTTGGACAAGCGATGGCCCTAGTAACCGTTGCTAAGGCTATAGTTATTAATAGATTTTCTAACTGTTTATTTTCAAATCTAGTAGTATTGGCCTTCAAACCAAGGTCAAACCTAGAATTTAGTTGTAGGTTTTCTAACGTAATAGTGGAAATATTCAAATATTTTCCAATTTTCTCGACGTTCGTTCATAAACACTAAGAAGAGGGGTAGGGTACGGATGTCGGGCTGGGTGGTAAATTTACTGGGCGTAGTGACAAAATTTCAAATCGTTAGTTAAATATTTTTGCACTTGATTTGTTTTTATGGCCTAGAAAACGTTCCAACGCTGTAGTATTTCTTTATTTGGGCGGGGTGTATCACGGATATCTCACCACAATTATCCTGCCTATTATTTTGCTGGGAACTGAGAGAAGAGTGATTGCTCTCCAATTATTGCAGTCTGCAAGATCTCCTTTTTTGGGCAATTTGACAATTATTCCTTTGTTCCACTCTGATGGTGTTTTCCAGACTTGTGCAAATAGTGCACGGCTGTTTGCCAGCGATCTTTTAGTTTTCCCTGACCTCGCTATTTATAGCTATCGTGACAGAGGTCACGTGGTCAACTTCCTAACGGGAAAAATGTGGCGGTGTTTACTTTTGATAGGGCTTAATTAATGCTTTTAGGCTACTTTATTATTATAAATACCGGATTTAATTTTGCGTAAAGCTAGACTAGAAATATTAGAGTAAATTTTAAAACAAGAACAAATATTTTATCACGATTAGAACAGGAGATATAATAGTCTGAAATAGTGTAAAATTTAGGTTTTTTAAAAATTTTGTTATGGTTTGTTTCTAATGCAATTTACACTAAAACGGTCACAATCAACATGCATAACAAATTACAGAAATCAAAAGTAGAAAACCTGCAGAAAATGGATATCAAAGTTTTGTTTTGGTTTCATGCGTCAAACATTAATTATTGAAACAGTAAATTGCAAGTCCACATTTATTACCTTAAAATAACACACCCAATTGTCCCCAAAACATGAGAGCTAACAATTATCTCAATCATATATCACGATGGACATGTAAAAATGAGTATGGTCATGAGTAAAACGAAATAATCAATTTAATAGATAAATAGGTGTATTTAATAAATACATCTTTTAAATGATTTCCACACTCTGTTAATTCTGTCACTCTCACGCAACAACTGCCATAATTTGCTCTAGCCCCAAAATTTCGCTCAATTATCATTCACACTTCCTTTTTTTTATAGGATGAAGTGAGTCAGTTGATGTTCCAACAATATGTTTCCTAACAGTGTGGAGAAATTGAGATCGCTTACGTTTTGTTGGCGTTCTGGTGACTGATGTTTCTCTTCTATGTTTAATTAGTTTTTGTAGTACAATAGGCTGTCCTCTGGTTTTGCATTTTATGATATTATTTTTTGCTGTTTCTAGTTTTTTTCTAACAATGGATGTGAATAGGGTTTCTTCCTCTTGTGTTAGTGGTTGTGA
This sequence comes from Oreohelix idahoensis, assembly GCA_024509875.1. Lineage (NCBI taxonomy): Eukaryota > Metazoa > Mollusca > Gastropoda > Stylommatophora > Oreohelicidae > Oreohelix > Oreohelix idahoensis. The sequence continues at coordinate 234,230 of JAMPIV010002752.1, read as the reverse complement.
AGGTGGCTTAGCAAGTAACTGTTGTACTGTGATGTCGCTTTTGAAGACAGGCGAGGTGGATGTATAACTGACTTGGTAGGTGTAGATGTGGCAACAAAAACTGGCATGCTAGGGTGAGTAGTGTTATCCACCTCCAAATGAATAATGGTATCGCCTTTAATGTGAGATGACTCATCAACCTCCAGCTGAACAATATCATCACTAGTTTGAGCAGGCACATCAACCTCCTGCTGTACAGAGCTATCCTGACTGCAGCTAACTGACTGACTACAGCTAACTGACTACTACAGCTAACTGACTGACTACAACTAACTGACTGACTACAGCTAACTGACTCACTTGACATGGAGGGGTCAGAAAGAACATCACAGGGGATAGAGCAGCTTTTTGTTTTTAAAACACCAAAAGATGTCTTTGCAACATAATTGCACAGTGGACATCCACTTATAGTTAAATTATGGTCATAGTCTTTCCAGATGTGCTGACTGTTTTCCGATAGTAACTTGGCTGTTTCAAGACACTTCTCATTATGCCTCCTTTTGGGGTTTTGTATTCGTAAGTAACACTTCTTACAAAATATAGTCGAATGCTCTGTGGGTTTATCATCTGATACGTTAATTCCAAAAACAAAGAACAGATCACTAACGTAATTCGAACAGTTCAGTGCATTCCGTTTTGAAATTTTTGTTTGGGAAGTTAATGCTCTCTTGCCACAGGCTCTGCACAGTGCACTGGCACAATTCATATGATGCAAAACAGTATGTTCCATTTCGTTGTTATGTAGTATAGTTTACTTGTGTATGTATAAAGTTAAAGGAATATTTGGGACTATCAAGTCTAACACCAGGATGCAGAATGCTTTATCCGTGAATGAAAGAAGATATACAAACAGTTACTTAGAGTTCTTTGGCAGCCGTCGTGTGCACAGGATTGTCTACCAAAGAACACTAATGGAACAGTCCTTATCTCACACACAATAAACAAAAAATTCATATTATAAATACAAGATTAACAAGACTTGAAAGATAGATCAAAGTATGTGGAAGTAATCTATCTATAGCTTTACATGTTTTCTGACGCTTATATACGTTGCTAAATATCATTATAAATGAATGAAAATGCAAAAACAGATGGTGCTTTACAAAAAGTTATTTTTTTACAACCTTATTTAAGATTTGTGAGTATCAGGAATGCGTTTACAGTGATTTAAATGCTATAAAATCTGGTGACAATATGCTTGTTCTTGTAATGCCAAACTCACAAAACTGACTACTACACATTCTCAAGATATGAAACCAAATAAAAAGTATGTGGAAATAATCTTTAGCTTCCCTTCGAGAAGTCTTTATAATTATAAACTCAAACGAATGGGTAGATTTTTAGATATTAAATTAATAAAAAGATTACTTATTTTATGAATTTCCTCAAATGATGACGCTTTTTTCAAAAGTCTGTAACTCCGTCAAAACTAATTTCAAACAAATAAAAATGCAACCAAAAATAGAACACAGAACAAAGTTATAGTACACAAAAGAATTGTAGCGCTGTGTTTATCTAGAACGAGTGTGTAATGATTTATATTTTACTGATTTTACACACACATCAGCTGATTTTCCCCGCCAAAAACTTCAATAGTCTCTTACGGTGCACATGAAAATTTTATACCCGGTGTCAGAATTCCGGTCACCGAAACTAAAAGAGCGCTCTGGTATAGGGCACAAACAGCCGTGAGTGGTTCTAATAGTTCTGCTGCTAGCTCCGGGTCTGTCTTAAATAACTCTGCATTTAAGTTATCATGGCCAGGAGCTTTTCCGTTCTTTAACCCTTTGATTACTGTGATGATTTCTTCTTTTCGTGGAATGTCTGTATTTACATCTAGATCGTTTTCAGCCTCAGGAACATTCAGTTGTGTCTCTGGTGGTTCCTTGTTCAGAGTTTCTCTGAAGTGCTCTGCCCATCTTGTTTCCTGTCCCTCTGCTGTCGTGATGAGATTTCCTTGCTTATCTCTTACTAAGGTAATATTGTTTGCACCTCGTTTTCCGCTGATGAATTTAGTTATTTTGTATACTGTGCTTTGTTCATTTCTCAGTGCTGCCTCTTCTGTCTGTCTTGCAAGATCGTCTAGGAAATTCCTTTTGTTGGCTCGGGTTTGGCGTTTAACTTCCTTGTCCAGCTGACTGTACTGTTCGCTATATAGTTGCTTTAACCTGGGGGACTTCGCTTCTGTTTTCTTTCTTTTCATTTCCTTTCTCGTTGTTATGGTGTTTAATGTTTCTGGTGTTATCCATTCTTGCTTCTTCCTTTCCTGGAATTCCAATCATGATTTGCTGCTTTCCTTATATTTTGTTGAAATGGTGTTGAATTTCTGGTCTATATCATCAGTCAATGTCTTTTCCTGACTTTTGGCAAATTGATATCGTTTCTTTATGTCAGCCGCAAAAGCTTTTCTGGTAAGGGGGTCCTTCAATTTGCTGATGTCAAACCTTTTCTGTGTAGTTACAGTTGGTCCAGCCCTTCTTAGTTTCACTTTCAGTTTTGCTACTACTAAATGGTGATCACTTCCCACATCTCCACCTCTTCTTACCTTCACATCTTGTAATGCATGACTCCATCTACCGTTAATCATGATGTGGTCTATCTGGTTTCTGTCCCGACCATTTGGTGATTCCCATGTTAATTTGTGAATTTCTTTATGTGGGAAAAGTGTTCCTCCAATGACCAGGTTGTTGATACTACAGAAACTTAATAATTTATCCCCATTTTCGTTTGCTGTTCCGCTGCCGCATTTCCCCATTACTCTTTTATTAAATGTATTGTGTGTACCAACTTTCGCATTGAGGTCTCCCATTACTATAATAAGATCATATCTAGGTGTGTCTTCCATTTCTTTCTGCAGTTGTTGATAGAATTCATCCTTGACCTCTTGTGGTGAGAAATTCTAATACCCATATATAAATTAGAACAAAACTGGAAAAGTAGAACGAAATAATACAATAGAAAGAAGAATGGTGAAAGACCAGTGCTTTCCCAATAGCGTACGCCTGCGTTGTAGAGTGCCATAAGGGCTGAACAAGAGATCCCCTTTTTCTACTGTGTCTGCATAAACTACACGCGAATCACAGTCGTTTCTAAAAATAAAACTGGTACTGTATTTCTTAGAAGACCTTGATATGCAAACTGCATAATGACCTAGATACAAATACTAGCATTAATGTAATTATACACACAAAGTTGACCTAGAAAGACAGACGGGCTCAGAAGAGAGAGATGCACGGAGGAACGCATGCAGTTGAGCCACTCGCTGTGTGTCGCATCGTAAGCCATCTCGCACTTCGCGTGTATGGCCTGATTTTTTTCAAATAAACAGTGTTGCAAAAACTAAAGATTTAACAAAAGGTCCCGACTCAATCTTAGCTCTTATTGGGAAACATGACATTCTACTGTTTTACATCTAAGCTCCTGACTTCATACTGACAGTACAGTTAAAAAGATGCGGACAGTGGTAGTTTAAAAATAAACAATTAACATCGAAAAAAGACAGTAATTTTAAATAAGCCATTTAGCCCCATGATAATCGTATATTCGGGTACCTGGAGACTTATGGACTGAGAATATGTAATAAAATATCTAAATAGTCCATTAGATCATTAAATATTGGTACTAAAACATATAAATAACGTGGATACTGTCAGGTTTGGCCATCTCTGTTTGAGGTGGAACTCCATGAATTTGGTCGAAACATAGTGGGAAAGATAGGTTAAGATCTTACAAAGCAGGGGATTGGCTGAACTTTGTAGTTAGACGAAGGACCATTGGTTGACCTCTGCATAGCTAGTAGATGCCTAGGAACGGATGCAAAGTGAATGAGAGAATAGACAACAACTGTGTGTTAGTTTGAAAAGATTCAAACTGATTGGTCAATGCTGTCGATATTGGCAGAAAAAATCTTGTAGAAGACGCCATATCGTTACACATTCTGGAGATGAGATCAGGACTGTGTTCTTATAATATAACTATAACAGCCTGGACTTTATTGCAGATTGAAACTCTGCCAAGTCATCTTTAGTGTGTTTTCCTTACGATTGTGGGACCGTGGTATTGATGTTAATATAGCAGCACATGGTCTGAGCATTGCTTGATCCAGAAATCTGGCAGCAGACTCCTTGCCCAAGATATCGGCCATTGGGTATTTTCTATCAACCTGAGAAGCAAGCGAGCAGAGGATGCATTTTACCTGCAGCCGCTATATGAGATAAGAATTTGTCAGCAAGAGCCGCTCAACCTTGTATAACCATCCCTCAACTGAACGTTATTAAAAAAACCAAAAGGGACAGACATATTAAAAAGAAAAAAGAACCTGTGAACCTTTTAATATTATTTCCACCAGTAACAAACACATGACGTCGTGATGACAAACAACAATCTAGCTATTAATACCAGTATTACCTCTTAATAGTACACAACAACACCACACTTATTGTACCATAACATTCTATGTCTGGAAACATATCCAGTGTGTAAATTCATGTACATAAAGATTGTGATTATATTTGAATTGTGATTCCTGATTCACAGTTACAATAGAATCAGGATTAATATTGAAAGAAATTCAATACATTGTATAAAAGTTCAACCATTGACTTACTTAAGATAGTCTTCTAGAGTGTTATGTGTTTGTGAGTGTCATAGTGTTAAAAGTGTTGTGGATTTTAATTTAGGTGTTTATTTCTCTGTTGATTGTTGTGTACTTACAATTCATCACTATCATAACCCTAGACATTGACGTAGTCATCACAAATTCAAGAATAATTCTGATTGAGGTCTAAATGTGGTAGCAAATAAGGTCATCTGTAACACACCAAACTTATTAGATACAGATACCTTCACAGCTGATCTCAGTCAGTACACTAAGTCCCCTATAAATATATTTATATAATCCCAACTTACCACATATATTGGGGGCTCGTCCGGGATTTTGAACCTCCTCCTAGCACATATATTGGGGGTAGTTCACTTCAGGGAATAATAAAAATTTAAAAGGTATTCTTGGGTGGAAAATAAATAAGGTTGAGCTCTCAGTGCTTGTGGTTGTCCTTAGTATGATTAGTCATAGATAAAATTGTTTAGTTAAACATTGTATAAATTTGCCTGTTAGAAAATGGCAGACCTGGCAAAGATTCGATCTGCGGCTGTGCAGGCTGCTAAAGAATTAGGAATAGACGGGCAAATTATGATTGCTTATGTCACAACTGAATGTGACAAATTTATTGAACGTGAAGAAAGAAAATTTGAAGCAGAAAGAAAATTAGAATCTGAAAGATTAGAAAAAGAGGCTGAAAGAAAGTTAGAGGCTGAAAAAGAACTTAAGAGGTTGCAGAATGAGGCTGACAAAGAGGCTTAGGCATTGGAGGCAGATAGGGAGATTAAAAGGCTCCAGTATGAAGAGAAGAAGCTGGAGGCAGAAAGAGAAGAAAAGAGACAGGCTGCAGAAAGAGAAGAAAAGAGACAGGCTGCAGAAAGGGAAGCAGAGGAAAGAAGGCAAGCTACAGAAAGAGAAGAAAAGAGGCAAGCTGCAGAAAGGGAGGCAGAAGACAAGAGATTGACTGCCGAAAGGAAAGCAGCAAAGGAGGAAAAAAGATTACAGAGGGAACATGAGTTACGACTAAGGGAGTTTGAGTGTCAAAGCCATGCTCCTGAAAATGGTGCCAGTCCCTTTACCTCCGATGCCACGGCTAGTCAGGGAGCCTCAACCTCGGCTATGAGTTTTCATTTAGATCATTTTGTTGAGAAAGACGATGACATTGAGAGTTACCTAAATGGATATGAACTTTTAGCTACCACGTAGGGTTTAGAGAGAGAAAGGTGGAGCCTAAAGTTATCACAAGGGCTTCGTGGTACAGCTTATGAAGTTTTTGCCAAGATGAGCAGAGATGACCAAGAAAATTATGACATGTTGAAGCAGGCTCTTTTGTTAAGATATGAAAAGAATGGAGAATTTTATAGAAAAAAGTTCAGGAATGCTAAACTACTGTCAGGTGAGACATATCACCAGGTCTCTGCACGGTTAGAGACATACTTGGAGAAATGGACGGCTCTGGGGAAAACCCAAGATCTTAAGGAAATGATCCTTATAGAACAGCTAAGAGAGTCCATGGCTCCAGACCTGAGAAAGTTTCTCATGGAATAAGGTGCAGAGAGGCTGGGTGAGTTACTAAATGTCGCTGAAAGATATCAGGCAGCTCAAGCAGAGGTAACTGGTAATAAAAAGAAACAGGTAGATAATTATAAGGCACCACAAAACTTTAATGAGTTTGATCATAGAGATCAGAACAAAGGTAAGCACCAGTTTGATAGGCCACGGTATAATAATAAAAATAAAACCCCGCAATTCGATGAAAGGAAATTTGATGAAAGAAAATCTTTCAACCAAGGAAGGAGGTGGTGTAAAAATTGTCGGATGGACAATCATGATACTGACCATTGCAGAAGGAAACCTGTGTATAAGCCACCCTTCAGGTCAGGTCGACCTCAAGAAAGGAGGAGGATATTATGAGAAATACCACTCCAGAAGAGATGAGGACGGCGCAGGCTGGGGATAAGACCCTCAAGCCTTGTTTTAGAAAATTGTCCAATTATCACACACCTCCAGGAAAAGGAGACTTCTATATAAAGAACAAACTGATATACCGGAAGACTGGAACTAGATCCAAAGGTCAGGGACAGCTGGTACTTCCTAAAAGGTATAGGGCAGACTTAATAAGGAGCTTACATGTGAGAAAAGATGGGGACCATGAAAAAATAGGTACCATCATCCTAAAGGTAGCTCAAAATTATTATTGGCCCAAGGCAAGGTGGGACATTGAGAATTTTGTAGAAAGGTGTAGCATAGCACATGAGGGAACACCCACAAGTGGGAACATTGATCAGGACCGGGACACGCCACGGGGCAAACTTAGGCCTGACACTGAAAAGAAAACTAAATTTAATAAAGTGGACCAAGTGGAATGGGAAGCCCCTTTTCACGGACAATCTTCAATTGACTGTTTTACAATGGCCACTATGCAGCGTGTGCAAAAAGATGCCTTACCCCAGGATAAGCCGAAAATCCCTCAATCGGACTTATGTAAACTGGAGGAAGAAGATGTAGAGAGGAAATCTCTCATCAAGAATTCTAAGTGGGGAGAAAGCCCCAAAGAAAAAATTGGTAGCGGTCGTTTTGTGCATGATGATTCTGGGAAGAAAAGTCATCACAACAGTGCTTCAAGTGCAAAGGACCTGACATGTGCCAGGAAAAATAAGTTAGTGAATTTAAAAGTCCATATGTAACTGTTAAGAACATGGACTGATGAAAAGGCAGAGGAAAATATTACCTCATCATACCAATATGTGAATGAGCTGACCACTCGTTTAAAAACTGGCTGGAAACTTGCCAATGAAAATTTGAGACAAGCCAGGAAAAAACATGCTGCCTATTACAACAAGAAAGCTAAAGACAGAGATTTGGCTGTGGGAGAGAAGGTACTGCTTCTTCTACCCGGTAGCCAGAATAAGTTGCAAATTGGATGGCAAGGTCCATATACCGTTCTAGAGAAGGTGTCTAGAACAAATTATAAGATAGATAAGAAGGGGGAAAAAAATCTATCATGTGAATCTTCTGAAGAAATATTTGGAAAGAGAAAATCAGGAAGAGACACATTTGCTGACCTTGTCTATTGCCATGGAGATGAAAAAATAACCACTTTCATCATTTGAATATCAATTACACCCCTGTGAGACAGCTGCACAGGTGAAAATCAGTACACAATTAACGAAAACTCAGAAGGAGAGAGTGCAACAGGTTCTAGATGATCATACAGAGGTGTTAACGGACCGTCCGGGGCATACAAACTTACTGGAATATGATATGAAACTTATAGACCCAATACCTGTATGTATGAAAGCATATTCGATTCCTTTCGCTAAGGAGAAAGCTTTGAAGGAAGAGATAGACTATTTGTTGAAGGAAGGAATCATTTCACACAGTGAATCTTCCTATAGTTCCAGTGTGGTGCTCTTGAGAAAACCCTCTGGAGAACATAGACTCTGTATAGATTACAGGAGACTGAATGCTATCACAGAAGGTCAGGTGGATCCATTGCCGGATACAAATCAGCTGTTTGCCAGGCTGAATAAAGCTAAATATTTCTCAAAGGTGGATCTGAGCAAAGGCTACTATCAGATTCCAGTAAAGCCTGAGGTTAGACCTTATCTAGCTTTTAGTACCTCAGAGGGACACTATGAATTTAACAGATTGCCATTTGGACTGAAAAATGCGCCCAGTGTCTTCTCTAGAATGATGAGAAAATTATTGGATCCACTACACAACTCAGATATCACCATATAGATCAACTCCTCATAACGTACAATTTGAGGAACATCTAATATTCTCGGGACATGTCGTTGAGCAGACTCAGAGAAGAGAAATGGTGAATATTGATTGCTAAGCAGCATTAAGACAAGCAGTAACACTTGCCGCTGTTCAGTAACATAACTGAAATGGAGTCCTGGGTTGCAGAGGTCTGAGGCAACCTTCGTCAGTAGTGCCTACTTTGAATTGACCCACCTGCATTAATCCATGATAAAAATAAAATCAGCGAAACGTTGATGCTGATTTTCTAAGCCGCCATCCGTGCGATGAGAATCAAAGTAATCACCAGGCATAGATAGAAATTTATCTATGTGTATATATAATTAGGGACTGACATATGATGTCTGTTTTAAGTAGGGAGAACTGTGGTGAGAAATTCTAATACCCATATATAAATTAGAACAAAACTGGAAAAGTAGAACGAAATAATACAATAGAAAGAAGAATGGTGAAAGACCAGTGCTTTCCCAATAGCGTACGCCTGCGTTGTAGAGTGCCATAAGGGCTGAACAAGAGATCCCCTTTTTCTACTGTGTCTGCATAAACTACACGCGAATCACAGTCGTTTCTAAAAATAAAACTGGTACTGTATTTCTTAGAAGACCTTGATATGCAAACTGCATAATGACCTAGATACAAATACTAGCATTAATGTAATTATACACACAAAGTTGACCTAGAAAGACAGACGGGCTCAGAAGAGAGAGATGCACGGAAAAACGAAGTGGACCATGTCAGGTTGACCTCTGCATAGCTAGTAGATGCCTAGGAACGGATGCAAAGTGAATGAGAGAATAGACAACAACTGTGTGTTAGTTTGAAAAGATTCAAACTGATTGGTCAATGCTGTCGATATTGGCAGAAAAAATCTTGTAGAAGACTCCATATCGTTACACATTCTGGAGATGAGATCAGGACTGTGTTCTTATAATATAACTATAACAGCCTGGACTTTATTGCAGATTGAAACTCTGCCAAGTCATCTTTAGTGTGTTTTCCTTACGATTGTGGGACCGTGGTATTGATGTTAATATAGCAGCACATGGTCTGAGCATTGCTTGATCCAGAAATCTGGCAGCAGACTCCTTGCCCAAGATATCGGCCATTGGGTATTTTTTATCAAACTGAGAAGCAAGCGAGCAGAGGATGCATTTTACCTGCAGCCGCTATATGAGATAAGAATTTGTCAGCAAGAGCCGCTCAACCTTGTATAACCATCCCTCAACTGAACGTTATTTAAAAAACCAAAAGGGACAGACATATTAAAAAGAAAAAAGAATCTGTGAACCTTTTAATATTATTTCCACCAGTAACAAACACATGAAGTCGTGATGACAAACAACAATCTAGCTATTAATACCAGTATTACCTCTTAATAGTACACAACACCACCACACTTATTGTACCATAACATTCTATGTCTGGAAACATATCCAGTGTGTAAATTCATGTACATAAAGATTGTGATTATATTTGAATTGTGATTCCTGATTCACAGTTACAATAGAATCAGGATTAATATTGAAAGAAATTCAATACATTGTATAAAAGTTCAACCATTGACTTACTTAAGATAGTCTTCTAGAGTGTTATGTGTTTGTGAGTGTCATAGTGTTAAAAGTGTTGTGGATATTAATTTAGGTGTTTATTTGTCTGTTGATTGTTGTGTACTTACAATTCATCACTATCATAACCCTAGACATTAACGTAGTCATCACAAATTCAAGAATAAGTTTGATTGAGGTCTAGATGTGGTAGCAAGTAAGGTCATCTGTAACACACCAAACTTATTAGATACAGATACCTTCACAGCTGATCTCAGTCAGTACACTAAGTCCCCTATAAATATATTTATATAATCCCAACTTACCACACCTCTTCATCGCTGTCATTCGTTGGTGCGTAGCATTGTATTATTGTAGTATTGGTGAATCTACCTCTCAATCTTAATCTTATCAGTCTGTTGTTGATGGGTTTCCATTCCAGTAATGTCCTTTCTATTCCTTTCTGTAAAATAATGGCTACGCCTTCGTTGTGCTGTCCATCCTCTCTTCCAGAGTAAAGTACTGTTTCTCCTGTTGCTGTTTTAACTTTTCCTGCCCCTGTCCATCTGCTCTCGCTTATCCATAGAACGTGTAACCTATAGTTTCTCATTTCTGCCGTGACCTGTTTTAGTTTACCCGTCTCATTCATTGTCCTGACATTCCAAAATCTTATTTTTGTATCATGTTTTGCGGTCAGGACGTCCGTTCTCATGTCAGTGGATTCCTTTCGGCTTTCACCACTGACAGTCATACGAGCCTCAGACTCCGGATGTCCGTCCCACAGCAAAGTTTGTTTATTCGTTGTTGTTTCCGTAACTTCAATTTTTTTTAACATAGACAGGGGTGCCAGCCCTATGCTAAAACCCCCAACCTGGAGGACCAGGGTGTCTGCTTTCGTCTGACCCCTGCCCGCGCAAACCTGTCCAGCTTGGTAGAACCTTCCAGGAGTAAAACTCCCGGTGGCATAGCTCTGGGGGTAATCAGGGTACACAAGCCGCCATAACTCGACGGTCAATAATAGCTCCGAGGTTTAAAGTGGTCGACCTGCTCAAGGACCTGTTCTCCCAGCTTAATCTGATGTCTTCTTTCTTCTCTTGATTCTGACTTATGGTTTGCTGTCCTCACATAATTTCTGCAAGACTTGTGGAAGTTCTGTATAGCATGAATCAGAGGTGCTGAAATGTTCTTCCTTGCCAAACAGTCCCAAAGTTTGCTCCAGGGGACCCTGTCAAACGCCTTTTCCAGATCTGTGAAACAAAGATGGATCTCACTCTTATACTCAAGGGCCTTTTCACGTAGCTGTTTCACTGTGATTATTAGTTCTTGATTACTTCGGTTTACTCGGAATCCGCAGTGGACCTCATCCAATTGTGGCTCAGCTAGGCGTCGGGGTCTCTATGGTTTCCACATTGTCGATTGTCACCCTTTTTGAAAATTGGTGTTATGATTTCAATCTCGCAATCCTTTGGTATGGTCTTGTTGCACCAGCTGTCTGTAGGACCCTTAAGAGTAATAGGTCGCCTGATGCTCCCATGTACTTAACCGTTTCTGATGTTATACCATCATGCCCTGCTGCTTTGCCCATCTTCATTTTCTCCAGTGCTGCCTTCAGTTCTTCCATCTTTATGTCATCTTCACTATCATTGGTTTTCTCTTCTATGCTAGTGATTATCATTTCTGATGCTTCACCATGCTCACCATCCAGGAGTTCTGAGAAATATTCTTTCCATCTTTCCATTACATCCTTCGGGGCAGTAAGCAATTTGCCTTGCTTGTCCTTTATAAATTTGAGAGGACATTGTTTTTCCTTCCTCATGTTCTTTAGGGTCTTATAGAACAATTTCTGGTTTTCTTGCGCATCTTTTTCTAGCTTTTCTCCAAACTCTTCCCAGGACATCTGTTTTGCTGCTAGCTCCTTGTTCTTTGCTTCTATTCATGACTGTCACATATTTTCTGAATTTCTCCATTTGTCCTGTTGTGTTTTTAGCTCCTAAGTATTGTTTCCATGCCATTTTCTTCTCTCTTATTTTCTCTTTGACGTCCTCTGTCCACCAAGGTGTCCTCTTTCTCTCGTTCCCAAGTCGGACTTCACCACATGCTTCTGCAGCAGCTGTCTTTATGATTTTCTTGAATTTAAGCCACAGGGTTTCCGAGTCATCAGGTTGTTGTTCTGTGTTGCTCATCGCTGTAGCAATAAGCCCCTGATATCTGGTCTTAATTTCTAGCTCTCTCAGCTTGTAGGTCTTAATGCTCATTTCTCCCTTCCGTTTACTTAGTTTCTTGCGTGATGTTGGGCAGTTCCTAGGCTGAGCAACTCTTTCAGTTGTTCTTTTGATTGTAATCAGGTAGTGATCACTTCCAATTTCTGGCCCCCTCCAGACTCTAGCTTCTCCTAACAATGGCATAGTCGATCACTGACATCTCATTCTTTGTTGGTGCACGTCTAGTGTATACATGTATGCGCTTATGGGGGAACTTTGTGTTTGTAATGATCAGATTTTGCTCACTACAGAATATAAGGAGTCGCTTTCCATTGTCATTGAGAGCATCTTCGCCATATCTTCCGATAACTCCACCCCATCTAGCATGGTCATTTCCAACTCTGGCATTGAAATCTCCGAGCATGATAATTTCATCTAGGCAGTCATCCACTGTCCTTTGAAGCAGCTCGAAGAATTCCTCCTTGACCTCTGCTCTCTCATCCTCATTTGGCCCAAACACTGTGACCAGGTTGACTATGGTTTTTCCTTCTTTTAGTTTTACAACCATAATGCGCTCCGAGACAAAGTTCCATCCCTTTATACTATCTTTTTGGTTTTTGGCCACGATGCAACCCACGCCCCCTTTATCTCTTTCAGATGTGGTTACACCACTGTAGGGCAGCGTGTTGCCATCGAGATCCATGACTCCTTGTCCTTTTTTCTTTGTTTCCGTTATAGCCAGGATTTCTAGTTTTGCTTTCCTGATCTCTTCCACCAGCTCCTCTTCTTTCCCATTTATACTTCTTGTGTTCCAAGTTCCACAAGTCGTAGTCCGTAGTCCGTTCCAGTTCGTCGCCTTTAGAATCAGTCCGGTTTTCTCTCTTGTAGTTCTCATGATAAAAAATTTAAAGCAAACAGATGATTGGCCTGTTGTGCCTTTGCATGGCGGAGGGGCTACCTCCTTACGGCCTCCATGCAGGCCGCCCTCCTCCTTTTTCAGCCGGGTTTGGGACCGGCCTCGGCGGAGTTTGTTGCCACATTAAAGATGTCAAACCTACCGTCACTGATGAACCTGTGAAAAACCTTGGCAGGAGTTAAAATGTCACATTAAAGGGCAGTACAACAAATAAACGAGATGTAACACAAAAGACTGTAGATCATACACTGAAGTAGACTCATAGGAAAGTTCATAAGTATGGTGTCGTCTCTTCATATTGATCCCTAAACTACTATGACTGCAACTATATATGACACGAGCACAAGCACACGAGAAGCTACAGGACGAAACAGCAATAGATTGACCATGAAATGGCTGGGAATGTTGTTCGGCCTATCAGATATCTTTCTTCTTCTTCTTCTTTATTTTTTCTTCTTCTGCGTACACTCTCTTACGTCTACTTGAATGTTTTTAAAGAAAGTAGTAATCAGCTTGAGGCTATTTGCATCTCCGTAGAGCTTTTTCCACGAATGGTACTGGTGTCGGCCATATGCGCTTTCTCTGTTCCACATATGTTGGACATCTTTTATCAGTGTCTGCTAAATATTATGAGAGAAGGGGAGAGAACATATAGACTAAAGTCCATTGGTCGAATTTGCTTGGTCTAGCCAAGAAAGTTTAAAATAGACGTTTAACTGGAGACTCTCGCAGCGTAGATAGCTACGAGTGTGGTGTGAGGCCGCATATAATGTAGCACATGTTAGGATTTCATCACTGTGTTCCATTGAGTCACGGCAACACATTCAGACTAACCAGAACCCGAAGAAATTGAGAATTTCAAGAAAGAGGATTGGGCCAAGTATTGAGGATCTTCTGAAATTAATCAGGGAAAAAAAACTGGGCTTTATAATATTGGAAACCACAAAGTCCACGGAAGCTGTAAACAGAATAATAGTGGGATTATCATTAAAGAAATTCTCAACTACCTGTAAGACAACCCCAGAACCTGTGACCCGACATTATTCAGAAATCTTCCTGAGCCAGACGTCTGCATAAAAATAACCAATACGGGGTGAGTAGTAACATGTATTTTATCATTTTATATTTTACATTTGCCATGTTTAACTCGCTGGTGGTTGTACAAGTTTATACGAGGCTGGCAATCTCAGCATATGCAAATGATAGAATCATGAACCGCTACAACAAGCACTAGAGACTGCTTCATGCCGGCTGTCTTACAGTAAACCAACAGAATAGGTAGCGCCTGGCTTCAAGTGGGACAAAGAATGCACGATGATGACATCATAGTGTACATATTTATTGTATTAACCTTTTAATAAGTTTGTGTGTGTGGCAGAGAGATTATGATTAATAGATTTATATATCTTTTCTTTATTCTACACTTGTTTTTTACCTTTCTTTCGCTCTTTTACCTTTCTTTCGCATACGCTAGATTTTTAGCAATTCAAACCTTTGTCATTTCCTTTCTAATTTAGCAACGCATTTTATGGCGGTTAGCTAAGTTCTTTGATGAGAGATCGAATCGTGTAAATTCGTTCTCGAAATGGGATAATAGGAAGACCATTGTCTATCACTTTTCCCTGATCTGTTCGCCTATAAGTTAATTAGTCACGGTGAAAGATTTGAGATCAAAGACGAGCTCGCTCATATTGCGTTTATGACCATAATCTGCAGGCAGTAATAGGGTGATCTGGTAAGACAAGGAAATCTCGCACGAGTCGGGTCTATTACGTTACGTCGGATCTCAAATGATTCCGTAAGCAACAGAGTGAGTCTGGTTCGGCATGGGTACGAAGAAATTCGTTTGATTCGCAGAATGAGCACGGTAATATGTAAATCTGAACGTGGAATTCCCCTAGGTGCAAACATTTGGCAGAGAGAGTCTGGGTTTCGATAATAGTGAATCATTTCATTTCATCAGATAAAAACCCCAGCAGTTTTAACTTCATTCATTCAGACTCCGCAGTTTCTCTAGACACATTCTAGCTTCGTTCCTAGATTGCTTTATTAAGTAAAATCTCAGTTTGCGTTGGAGAATAGTCTTAAGTAGTCCTGTGTGAGGTAAATAGATTTCACTAGTTTTATCGTCTATTACATTTCACTAGTTTCTTTTGTGCAGAGTGATTAAATAGAAAGTCAGTTATATTTCTCTAGTTTACTGTGTTACAGTGAATAGCAAAATAAATTATAATTTCTAGCTAAAACTCATACAGCTATAAATAAATTTAATTTAATTGCTAGTAACCAGTCAGAGAATATTTTAACTAAGTAAATGCACTGATTCATCATTGAGTATTGACGAGATACTTATGTATTTCTAATTCATGATGATTGATTCTTTTAATGACTAGAATTTATTTCATGGAAGTTTTAAACGATGAGACAAGCTCTAAGCTTATAGTTCTGTTTTAAGTTAAATAACCGAAGTGATATTATATTTTACGCGAGGGTAGGATAGGAGGTGTATATAATATTATGATTAAGTATTTATATGTTTCTTTTCCTTTTATGCAGCATTTGGGTCACCCAAAACCTACCAGCGGTTTCTGTTTCGTATACGAGTAAATGAGAATAACCTAGAAGAAACATTTTGTACTTAAATACGTGGGTTTACAAGTTAAAACCTGTCTGGCATTGTGTTTGCATCCAGAAAGAGACAGAGTACCCATCTCACGAACTTTAAGACTAAATGCAGTAACTGGGCCTAACGAGCCAGATTATAATTCTTCCCTCAATCTCATTGTACATTCAGCCCCTGTGGCGAGAAAATTACAAACAGTAACATTTCCGACGTTTGATCAATTGTGGTGTGACCAATAATTTTATATTGAGAGAAGTTACCAACCTGTCATTTCCTAAGTACTGGAAACCTCGAGATTCTGACATTGTGAGCCGATTTAAAATTTCTTACCTGAACTGATTCAAGTGACAAAACCAGTAATCCTAAAATATAGTTGAAAAGCGAACGCTCCCCGGAACATTGGATGAAACCTGTATCTGCAGAGCTGGGGTTCTCTTTATAAAAAAGAACACGGATTCACTGTTGTTAAGTCATATTTTAATTAAGGGGAGTTAAGTGTTTAAGACTTGAATGTACAGGTCGGATTTTTGTATACGCTAGTAAACACGCTCTTTGTGTTGAGAGATTTTTCTTAATTGGGGGGCTGTATGCTTGGTAATTTTTGAACACAACTCTACTGACTAGCTGTTAGTTTTTTTTTTTTTTTTTTTTTTTTTTTTTTTTTTTGCGTACGCCCGCTAATACTCGAGGCGAAATCTCAGGTTATTATTTATGTCTAACCTGACATTGATTTTACGTGAGTATCCCTTTTTTCTTGTACAGAGACAGGTGTCCCTCGCCATTCAGGCAAATACTCTCCGATTTCGGAGGTACCCATTGCAGCTGGGTCGGCTCAGGAGCCGCCAATCCCTGGTCGACGACACTCCTTCAAATGTTCTCGCCAGGTCTCGAGGTAATCCAGTCCAATTCCCGGTCGACGAAAAATCCTCAAATGCCGTCGCCCGGGTTTGATCCTGAATCACCCGGTCGCCAGAGCGGTGTTGTAACCACTACGCTAGCGCGGCTCCGTAGTTTGTTTTTTAAAAATATGATAAGGAATCTGGTCGAAGGTTCTATGATATAGTTTTGGGGGGAAAGGCGGATGAATTCTGCTCACATCTCAAGCTGCGAGTTCACGCTTGAATGAATTGTACTGAGCTGTTTTAAGCAGCGGATTTTTCGTGACAGTACTTTGCTGGCAGAGCTTGAAAATTGACGCTTTACCATTTTTGCTAGTGTGCTCCAGTATATATTCTTTTTGTAAAAGGAATGATTGATAATTGTAGAATATACTTTATTGAAGATATTATGAGGCCACGGATTGTACAGGCCATTATTCCATATCCATATTCTGTGATAGATTGTTTTTGCAGTTAGATAGTGTGTTGAAGAGAATGTTGTTTTCTCCCAGGGAACTTGTTATTCAAAGCCACGGATCTCGTTGGCTTGTTAATGCATTGTATTCATATTGATTCAAAGTCATGGACTATTGAGAACTGAAATGATATTTTTACTGTACTATTATGAGATGAAATATGTGCTGCTATGTCCTGCAGCCTATTCACCTATTTGCTGATTCATGTTTCCTGATGGATATACTTACTTACTTAGTCGTTCCTCTTCTACCTTGAGGTGTAGAGGTTTGGAAGAGAGAGCGCCAGACTATTCCATCAGCTGTCTTCTTCCTGGCCTGGTTCCATTCTAGTCCTCGGTCCTTCAAAGATTGTCTAATGTTGTCATCCCAGCGGACTCTGGGTCGTCCTGGAGGTCTGGATCCCTTGCTCTTTGTTTCCCATGCTTGTCGTGGTAGCCGATCTTCTCCAATTCTGCAGACATGGCCAAACCATCTTAGTTGGGACTGTTCTATTTGGGTCTGCAGCGGGTGGGATTTTAGGCCTTGACGTATCATCTGGTTGCGGACCATGTCTCTTCTTGTTACTTCAACCACCTTCCTCAGATACCTCATTTCTGAGGTTTGGATCTGGCTTTTGTGGGTTGTAGTCATTGCCCATGACTCACATCCATATGTCAAGACTGGGACATAGGTGGAGCGGTATACAGCCATCTTCGTTTTCTTACCAACCTCTTTCTTGTTGAGGAATCCTCGATTTATGGCCTGATAAAATCTCCCAGCCGCTGCTTTTCGAGTGACCAACTCTTCTTTGATGCCCCCCTTTCGGTCTATAATAGCTCCGAGATATTTAAAGTGGTCGACCTGCTCCAGGACCTGTTCTCCTGATGGATATTTGGTACTTAATGCCCATGATTTGCTGTGGTGGTTTATGCAACCGTTGTTATGGATTTACTTACATGTTGCTTCATGAGTATGCTGTGAATTGTCTTGCTATGATGTCTACGTGACCGTCTCGTCAATAAACTGTATAACGTTGCCAGGTCTTACAACATTTCCTGACTTCTACGTTTGCTGTGGTGTGAGTGACTTATCATAGACACACTTAAAGAACCTATACACATTCGCGTATGTTATATTTCTATAGTCACACACCTGTCGGCCATCCGTAAGCCCGACTTATGCTGATCGCCATTTACCAGCGAAAGTAATAATAACATTTATCTTATTGATGACCCCACCAGTGTCTTCCATCAAATAAACCTTTAACAGAAGTGGTCGCCAGTTATTCGGGGTATAAACAGTCCAGAAGTTTACTATGATGTCAATTCAGCTGGATTTACAGTGTTGTCAGTACTGACTTTTATGCACAAGTTATTCAAGTCAAGAGTGGCAGTGTTCCAGTCCTTCTTCTCGTGCGCCAACTTAGGATTTCAGCACCCGATGTCAGGAATTTCATTCGAAAGTCGCTATCACTTTGGAGTTCCAGTACCGATCACCATTGGATTTATTCAGACAGTGTGATACCTGATTTACATCATTGTTGTTGCTGCGGAGGCTGGGATTTTTTCCTTTTGAAGATATGTGGTTTGTTTGTTTGTAAACTGTACCACTGTTCTATGTTATTGAGCCTTCCTCAGAGCTTAGTCTATGTAATCTATGTCGTATTCTATGTTATATTTTCCATAGTTATGCGGGTTTGGTTGGGTGGAGACTTACGTTCGGATATATCCCAGTTCACCCAGGGCTGACGTAAGCGTTCTGTAGGGACATTCTTGCGGATTTCCCGCAGTGGAAATTTCCAGCGAACTTTTTGCTGACGTATTTCAGTCCACTGTGTTTGGTAATCTGTGATATCAGTGTTTAGGTGTGACGAAACGTCTCAGTGTTGTTGTCATTATATTTTTCTCTGTACCTTAGTTTTTTGATTAATTTGTTTGTGAGTGTCTTCCTCCCCTTCCTATCTTTTATTTCTATACAAATTTTTCGTTTATACACGGTGTTGTCGCTTGTATTGTTATACTTTTCGCAGTGTCATTGCACTCTTTGCAATATTTTTTCTTTGGTTTTGCTTTCAGGTTTAGTTGATTCTGCGAACGTCGTCATTTGTGCTTTATATCTTGTCTTTGTCACTTTTGGTTTGTACTATCTATTTTGTTATGCACTGTCAATATTACAATGCATAATATATATATATATATAGGTAATTAATAACATTAGTAGTAGTTAAAAAGGTAATTGTACAAGTTCTTAAGCAAGGACTTGTCAACCACGAAGTTGGGATAGAGTGAGTGTCTCCTGGATATTTACATTACTTACATATCTTGTAAAATACAGCATAATGTCTAGTTTAGATTATTTCATTACACAAGGGAAATCCCTTGGTATGACTACGGAGAGATTAGAAGAATTCGCACTTGCCGAATATGCCAAGGCGCAGAAGTCGGAAGAAAATAAACAGAAATTAGAGGTTGAAAAACAGAAAATGGAGGCTGAAGATAGAAGATTGCAAATGCAGGCAGAAGAGAGAAAACTTCAGTTGGAAAATGAAAAACAGAAATTAGAGGCTGAAGATAGAAAAATTTAACAGCAAATGGAAATGGAAAAACCGAAATTAGAGGTTGAATGGAGAAAATTTCAACAGCAATTGCAAATGGAGGAGAAGAAGCTGCAGATGCAAGCTGAAGAAAACGTTAGACTCCACGAGCAAAAGTTGTTAGCTATGGAGCTGGAGAAAATGAAGGTAGTGAATGTGATTAATACACAGAGTGCGACGGACAATCAAACAACTTCTAATAAGGCAAATAATAATTCTTATAGACCCAAATTGCCTAAATTTAATCCTACCTCTGATGATATTTTATTTTACCTAAATAGATTTGAACTTTCTTGTGAATCTCAGAAAATAGACAAGTCGGAATATTGTGCACGACTTATGGACCTACTTACGGGTGATGCAATGAATGTTATAAGTAGATTGGAGGGGTCTGACAAAAATAACTATGATACGGCCAGGGCTGAATTATTGAAGAAATACCAAATTGACGAAGACGGTTATCGTCTGCGCTTTAAGACTCTGTTACCGGAGACTGGGGTAGATTTTTCAGTTCATAGCAAATATACGTCTAACGTTTTCACGTTAGATTGAACTTTCTAAAACTGAGCACACGTATGAAGCCCTTATGGACTTATTGCTTCGCGACAAAGTCATGTCGTCTGTGAATGAGTTTTTTTTTTCCTTCTTACTTGAGCGAAAGCCTACAAACTTGAAATATATGGAACAATACTGTCGCCAATACGTCACTGCACACCCAAATGTGACTGTTAGCCATTCTGAGGTCAGAGAAGGTTTACCCGTGGCTTAAGCAATACCATATGGTCCTAATTTGCGACGTAGATCTCAAAGTGCTGAGCGCAATTTTGGTAGGAGAGATAGTCGTAATTTCGGACAGAACCAAGGGGGCCCATCACGTAGTGATTCTTCTTCTTCAAGGAACTGGAGACAATTTAACGGTCCTCAACATTTTGGTTCCAACAATTATGGAAATTTTGGAAGGGGTAACTACACTAGAGATTATCAACCCTACAATAATTTTTCTCGAAGACAACAAAATCCATCGAATGGATATTTTGATCAAAGGGGAAATAGTAATCGCGACAATGCTAACTGGGGTTCAAATCAGAACTATAGTTTCAATAGAGAAAATAGCAATGGTTCCAATAGAGATAATAGTCGCGATAGATCGCGTTATGACAGTAGATCTCCAAATAATAGATCGCATCGGCATGCTAACTCTGCTCAACAAGAGCCCCAGTTTATTAATGATCAAGGTAACAATGATAATAGTGTCTCTAATGCTACTGCTTGCTCTGCTTTCGATTTCAAGAGAGCATCTCAGTGCCCGGAGTGCACAACTTTGTTCCAACCTACAGCTATAACTACCTTGAGTTGCGGTCATCCTCTTCGGACTACTCTTCCTGCCTTAGCTGCGCATGACGGAAGAGGGTCTCTTACTCTACATAAGGGATTTGTTAAAAAAAATCCAGTCTCAGTTCTCTTTGATTCTGGATGCACGACTGTTGGGATTAGACAGTCTCTAGTCCATCCATCTTGCGCTACAGGTAATATGATGAAATGTGTGACATTCGGTGGGACAGTTGAGACTTTTCCGTGTGCCATAGTCCACATTGCCACACCATTTTTTACTGGTTATATACACGCATGTATGCTCAGAGCGCCTATTGCTGACCTTACTGTTGGACAGATACATGGTATAAAGATATGTACGCCGGTACAAATTGCTGCTTGGGAACGGCAACATCACCTTACTGATACAACGCTAATGACTGTGCCAAAATCTTATCACCAAGTACATTCTGCTAACGCAATACATTCTGCTAATTTGGTGCAATCTTGCAGTATTGATGATACGATTGTTCATCATGCTAATTTTGGTGCTTCTTTTAGCCCAGTTCGACATACCTCAGTACGTCGTTGCTCTAACTTTGACTCTTCTTTAACTACTATTATACAAGAAGATCCTTCAGTTTTGACAGACTCACACACTGACTTTATAGCTACGACTGAATCTACATCCAGTCACGTTGATTACAACTTCTTTTCTGCTATAACTAGTGTTTTCTTTGCTACATGTACGGACTTCGTTGTTAGTACATATCTATACCTTATGAGTTTCTTTACCTTTCTTACTGGGCCGGTTAGCTCAGTATCTTCGTCTTTTACGACTTTTTGTCGTACTTACTGCTTTTCTTTTAAACTTCGACGTAGGTCCAAGATTACTACTGTATGCTTTTACATCTTTATTATATCTTTCTTACTTTTTTCTTTGCCCAGTACACAGGCTATGACTTCAGTTCAGCGTTTAAGATGTACGCCTTTATCTACTGCATTTCCTTTGTCTTGCGCAAAACCTCAGATTGTCAGCCATCATGACACTTTTAGTCATCATTACCATCTTCTAGATTTGCCTTTTGACATGGGTATCATGTGTATACTCACGACTTTTCCATACATCTTTGCACGCTGCTATTTTTCTCGAACACTTATATCGCCCTATACAATTAATGATTCCAGTTTAGACTGTGCATCTTTCTCTGTTACCCTTTTTTTGTGTAACGGAGGAAGGTTTGATTAACATCGTACAGGGGTCGGAAGTTTACACGGCCACATTTGATAGATTAAAATTAAAATTGACTGTTGTATTTCATAAAATCCTACCTTTACCAAACAGAGATTTTCATTTGTGTTTTTTCACAGCGACGGCTTTGCGATGGGAGTCAGAGCTGCTATATTGAATGAGTAAGCTGTATTATTGATCGCTAGATTTGCTGTTCCAGTGAAACCAGTCGGCAGTTTGACGCCACACTAGATGTTTTTGGTATCCTCATATTCATAAATTCGTTCAAGACCTCTGGAGATAGTAGATAGTATTGTATATTAGTATAGTATAGTACATTATATAGTATTGTATTAGGATATGGCATAACTTCTTTAAGATAGTATGTAGGTTCATCTTTATGCACCGTTTCATTACCGTATTTTTTTTATATATGACTGTGTTCTGATAATGCACCATTTCATTACCATGTTGTTCTTATGATACTGTGTTTTGATAAACGTTGAGCATATGACAATTGTAATGATGATACTATTTCTATTTAACTTATCATGACATTTCGGTATTGTACATTTTTTTTTGGGGGGGGGGGGAGGGGGGGGGGGGGGGGGGGGGGGGGGGGGGGGGGGGGGGGGGGGGGGGGGGGGGGGGGGGGGGGGGGGGGGGGGGGGGGGGGGGGGGGGGGGGGGGGGGGGGTGAGGACAAGAGAAAAAGTTTTTTTTCTGACATTGTGATGTATTTTTTTCTTTACCCAGCGCTTGATTGTGCGCTAGAAACGTCTTTTTTCTGACATTGTATGGTTTTTTTCTTTGCCCAGCGCTTGATTGTGCGCTAGGGGTAACTGTGTATAGCGATATTAGTACATTAAAAAAATGTTTTTTTCTGAGGTTGTGATGTATTTTTTTCTTTGCCAAGCGCTTGATTGTACACTAGCGGTAACTACGCATAGCGATATTGTTAATTGATGTCTATAATGAGTTCATCATTGGTACTTTATAAGTTTATTAACTTGGTTATCATGCACATTATGTTAATTTTTTTTTAAATGGTAACTAGTTATGTGTCTTTTGGTATAAATATGCATCGTGTAACTTATTGTTTACCATGATATATCATTGTCTGCTCATTCTTCTTGTACTTCATCTGCTTTTTTCACTTTTCATTTATGATGGCATAGCTAGTCTATACTTGGTATACTTCATATTTCTTTGAATTTGTTGATCTTCCTATCCTTATCTCATTATCTTTCTATACTTCATTTTCTTTTACTTTACACTTACTTATATCCGTCTTGTGTTCTTTTTTGGTAACATGACTTAACATAGGGTAATCCTTATGTGTAGATATTATGATTGCATCGACCTCAATTTTTTTTTTTGATTCGATGTAATTTTTTTCAAAAAAAAATGATCATATCATTTTTTCCCGGGGGTCGGTGTAGTCTGTTAAGTCATATTTTAATTAAGGGGAGTTAAGTGTTTAAGACTTGAATGTACAGGTCGGATTTTTGTATACGCTAGTAAACACGCTCTTTGTGTTGAGAGATTTTTCTTAATTGGGGGGCTGTATGCTCGGTAATTTTTGAACACAGCTCTACTGACTAGCTGTTAGTTTGTTTTTAAAAATATGATAAGGAATCTGGTCGAAGGTTCTATGATATAGTTTTTGGGGGAAAGGCGGATGAATTCTGCTCACATCTCAAGCTGCGAGTTCGCGCTTGAATGAATTGTACTGAGCTGTTTTAAGCAGCGGATTTTTCGTGACAGTATTTTGCTGGCAGAGCTTGAAAATGGACGCTTTACCATTTTCGCTAGTGTGTTCCAGTATATATTCTTTTTGTGAAAGGAATGATTGATAATTGTAGAATGTACTTTATTGAGGATATTATGAGGCCACGGATTGTACAGGCCATTATTCCATATCCATATTCTGTGATGGATTGTTTTTGCAGTTAGATAGTGTGTTGAAGAGAATGTTGTTTTCTCCCAGGGAACTTGTTATTCAAAGCCACGGATCTCGTTGGCTTGTTAATGCATTGTATTCATATTGATTCAAAGTCATGGACTATTGAGAACTGGAATGATATTTTTGCTGTACTATTATGAGATGAAATATGTGCTGCTATGTCCTGCAGCCTATTCACCTATTTGCTGATTCATGTTTCCTGATGGATATTTTTTACTTAATGCCCATGATTTGCTGTGGTGGTTTATGCAACCGTTGTTATGGATTTACTTACATGTTACTTCATTAGTATGCTGTGAATTGTCTTGCTATAATGTCTACGTGACCGTCTCGTCAATAAACCGTATAATGTTGCCAGATCTTACAACATTTCCTGACTTCTACGTTTGCTGTGGTGTGAGTGACTTATCATAGACACACTTAAAGAACCTATACACATTCGCGTATGTTATATTTCTATAGTCACACACCTGTCGGCCATCCGTAAGCCCGACTTATGCTGATCGCCATTTATCAGCGAAAGTAATAATAACATTTATCTTATTGATGACCCCCACCAGTATATTCTATCAAATAAACCTTTAACACTGTGTGTGTGTGTCCTACAGTTCGCGCCTGAAGGTACAAGACATCAAGTTTGTAGGCAAGAAAGAATGTCAGTGGCCACTGGTGAATGAACAGAGAGAAAGCAGGGCTGAGTGATTCCCTTATGTTATAATTTATGCACCCACTTTGTATTTCTTTAAGCAAGTTTGTGCTAATGATGTTTTCCTCTTAGAATAGATTAATATTTCAGCTCTGTTCTTAACTATGGAGGGAAATCCTTTACCATAGCGTATAAATCTGTTACTCTTTGTGGCTATAACTTTTCTTCTAACAAGATCGTGGGCTAAAAAGAGGGGGAAAGGATTACACATATGGGTCTATTCTTTTAGAAATTCTTTAACGTATGTTTAATTTTTTGTATTGATTTGATAGTCTAAATTTATTTACTGTGTTGTGAAATTCTTAGGATAAATAAAATTTACATAAATTTATTTAAGTGCGTCGGTCAGCTCGTCCCAAAAATATCTATATTCCATTGTTATAGTTTTCACGTCTGTGCGTCTAACTGTCGTCACTTATGTGGGTGTGTATGTGAGTTATCGAAACAGAACCAGGCTAAGACTCTAGGCAGAAATATGTCTCCAACTATATAAGGAAAAGACGATGGTCATATATCGGTCATGTCCTACGAATGCAAAACAACAGAATACCATTGCAGGCACTCACTTGGGTTCCTGAGGGTAAGAGGAAAAAAGGAAGACCAAAAGAAACACTCAGAAGAACAATAATAAGAAAAGGAAGAACGTTGGGATTAAACAATGTGCAAGAGCTAAGAGGAGTGGCGTCACAACGTACAACCTGGAGAGTACTGGTTTCTGCCTTATGCGCCGTGTTTGGTGCTTAAAGAATTTATTATTATTATTATTATGTGAGTGGTATATATATATATATATATATATATATATATATATATATATATATATATATATATATATATATATATATATATATTCTAATAGACTGTCTGACTCATCTAGATCTGTTGTAGAGATAGGCTGACCGAGAGAAGCTTCTCGGGTGTCAGGGACAGACTCTATTATTTTCCACCATCTCACTCGTGAAAATCTATTTCTATTATTATCTCCTACTGAGTTATCACCTGTTCTATTTCTATTCAGAAGGGACCAACCTAAGTTTTAATTTCCCTATCGCAAATCTACGACAGTGTGTACACTTAAACATGTGTAAACCAGGCAATTGTCTTTTTCTGCTGTCCAGTCACATTTTCTCCCCTTCAGATTACCTGAATTAACGTTGATTTTTTTCATCTTATCCACTGGTGCTCAGGGAGGGTGTGATAAACGAGCGCCAAGGCCTTATAGCTCTATCTTTTCCTACATCTCTCGTATTTTATTTTCTCCCACATTTGTGCTCTTTCATCCCACATTTGCTATCCCACATTTGCTATTTCATTGTTGTGATTACTCGCGACCGGTAACTAGAGAACCGCATTTGTTCTTTCATTCGTGGTAAAATAAAGTCTTTTGATTGAGTCCCCATACCTGACATCATCGTTTGAAGCCCACATTGCATCGTGATAAATCTGGTGAAAACACATCTGGTCATCCCAATCAGATATCTGGGCATTATACAATTTCTGGTTACTGTTGTTATCTTTGTTGCTCGGCCGGGTCACCACATTGGACGCCCAACCTTGCCAGGTGAAAACGTCTCATGCTGTTTAAAGCAACCGGCATGTAATACAATAGGCGGCGCCACAAAGAGGACATGTTAGCATGCGGGCGACAATGGGTGGAGGTAGCAAAGAGTGCCGCCAACGCATGGAACGATAAACAATCAGAGAATAATGTGACAGCGCTTTTGCATGGGCCAGCCAATTATCTCACTACCTGTTTGTCAAACAAGCCAGGCAACGAAAGTTGGTCACGAATTACCACACCCACGTTTGGACTGACAAGGGACATGAGTGATCCTGTGAATGAGTGACCAGAGAGGCTCTCAGGGATT
This sequence comes from Oreohelix idahoensis, assembly GCA_024509875.1. Classification (NCBI taxonomy): domain Eukaryota; kingdom Metazoa; phylum Mollusca; class Gastropoda; order Stylommatophora; family Oreohelicidae; genus Oreohelix; species Oreohelix idahoensis. The sequence continues at coordinate 207,532 of JAMPIV010002752.1, read as the reverse complement.
GGTTGTATGGGCGGAGCTGTACGGCATTTGTCCAAGAAACCCACATTGGACTTCCAGAAATATAATCTACCGCGTAGCTTGCTAGAGAGGGCAGTCTAGTTTTTACATTGTGAGGCAGAGATATATAATCCCTATAACGCCTAGCCTAAAACACGTGTTTATTCAGAGTGGATAAAAATTCATTTCTGTGGTGAATTGTGTTCGTAAAGGATTTTGCGAAGGGAAAAGAAGATTAGTAGATCTTATACAGATTATTAATACATTTTCTTATTCTTTGTTTTTTCTGGCATGAAGGCTTATGGCAAATAATGAGAAAATTTAATTTTGATACCAACATCATAGATATCATTGAAGCACTATACAAGGACGCAAGCAGTGCTGTTTTTGCAAGCAATGACATTGGAGAATTTTTCAAAACAACTGTAGGAGTTCGCCAGGGATGTATCCTGTCTCCAGTGCTCTTTAATATATATCTAGAACATATTATGCAGGAGGCTCTCTACGATTATAAAACAACCATATCGATTGGAGGCCGACCTCTTTGCAATCTACGTTTTGCTGATGATATCGATCTGATAGCTGGAACAGAATCAGAACTTCAAGACCTTACCTCTAGACTGGAGAAAGTAACAAGAACGTATGGGATGGAAATTAATATAGAAAAAAGCAAGATATTGGTGAATAGCCATAAGAAACATGTTCCGACCAACATCATGTTAAATGGGCAAACGTTAGAAGAAGTTAACACCTTTAAATATCTCGGGTCCACTATATGTAGTGATGGAAGATCAAGTAAAGAAATCAAGACAAGACTTGAGATGGCCTCAGCTACCATGACAAGGCTGAATGTGATCTGGAAAAGTAACATCAGTTTTCCTGTGAAGATCAAATTATACAAATCACTCGTATTATCTATTCTCTTGTATGGGTGTGAGGGCTGGACACTCACTGCAGATATGGAGCGAAGGATTCAGGCTTTCGAGCATAAATGTTATAGAAGAATTTTGCGCATTTGCTATACAGAGCACAAAACAAATGTCTATGTTAGAGAGAAGATAAACACCTATGCAGGCCACCAAGAACCACTTTTGTCAGTAGTGAAACGTCGAAAGCTTGCCTGGTTTGGGCATGTAACTCGTCATGACTCCCTTTCGAAAACGATCCTCCAGGGAACAGTCGAAGGTAAACGGAGAAGAGGAAGGCAAAGAAAATCCTGGGCTGATAACATCAAAGAATGGGCAGGACACAGTTTTTCCACACTTGTACGCATTGCTGAGGATAGAGAGCAGTGGAGGACCCTGTCTGCTGATGCTTCCACCATGGCACCCCTACGACCCATGATGGGTTACGGGTTGAGATGATGATCAGAATTGAACTCAGAGAGAGAGATCAATAATGAGCAGTAGTATAAATGAAAGTCAACCAATGATGTTAAGTGTGAAAACTTACGAAGACTTTTGTGTGGCTTCAGTTCATCAGAAGTCTGAGTCTACACGCAACGTGTCTGACGTCTAACCAGAAATAAGTTATCGAAAAACGGACATTTGGCTAGCAGAATTCGCCATAGGACATCTTTCATTCCTCAATAAAAAAGGAATATTTTTTCCCCCACAATTCAGAAGGTGGACGCAGCATTTTTCGTCACCATATACTGCTGGCTCATAAGTTCAATACAGAGTTATCATAAGTTCAAATCACTCGAAAGATCTTTATTATATGAAGTCAAGCTAAAGAGCTCAAAAGTGGAATCTCATATTTATACCAAGTGCAACACACTCTTAAGCACATTCTATGAAGCAGACTCTAAAGTATATTTTATGAATCACGACTACATACGCAAGATTATGAGTCTACATATCACTAACATTTCGTGAAGATATCCAGTTTGGCCAGTACCCTCGGGAGATTAGACAACAGAGCTTTTGTTCATATGACAGCTATTAACTGTTGATCAACACTACAGAAATATACTCAAAAAGTGAAGGAATACACACATATATATATATATATATATATATATATATTTCGTCAACGTTCTCAGTCCGACAACAGTTTTCATCAGAACGTCCTCGACTTAGAGATACCCCACTCGACATAACGTATAACAACTTGGGACATTTTATGCATACATGTGAATCCTCATATCAATGAGAAGCATTTAGAGACACATGGACTGTGTAGATTACTCACCATTTTGGTAACACGTATCATATCACATCATCATCATTTCGCTTTGCACCAGTTCATTCTTAATTAACTACTACTTAATTAACTGCAATTTTATTATCTCATCTGTGTGTTTTGTGTGAATCGTCTTTCACCATCATCACGTTCTAACCATTACTAACCCTATATGTGTGGATATTTCATTAATAAACCCAACGATCGTTTGATCATTATCTAGTTTGTTAATGTATCACTCGTGCTGTCGGTTTTACATATTCACATATAGGAACATTTCTCTACTCAGATGAGGTTGGGGGCTTTTTCTTTTACGGGATCTAAGGGCAGAAGCTAAGGTCGTGGGGAAACAGAACTCTTTCCATAACTAATTAGAAAACACTGTGCAGTGGAAAGCATTCGCATTTCCGTCTTCTTGTCCCTATCTCGAATAGGTCTTTATTCTTTTTTAACGAGCCAATTTCTAGAGACCTTTTACCTAATATCTCAAAGGCCATTCCTGGCAAAAACTACTATCGTAGTTGCCCCAGTACACACCACACGACAGAGGGTAAAATTACTGAGAAAAAAGGGAAGGGTTGGTGGAACGGACAACGGGGAATGCGTCTACCTAAGTGTCAGGAAACAAATAATTAGCAGAGACATTTGTTTTCTCTAAAGTTCGTGGTACAAGTTGGAGATACCAGTGGTGATACCAGTTCGTGATACCAGTGTGTGATACCAGCTTCATACTAATCTGTGGATCAGGAGCTTGTGGTGTACGCTAGATGCCTGCCTTTGATGGGTTGTGAAAATCCTTACCTTGACGTTGGTACGTCCCCTCACCACAGAAGACGATAATTGACGGAGCAGCCAGAAACCAGTCAACAGCTGGCCAGATAAGTCTTTTTAATCTGGCCAAAGTAAATTCTTTTCACCGAAGTACACCACTCCCGTAACTCATTTCGGTGAAGACAAACTCACCATTTTAAAAACACCAATTCCACTTATTTATTTACTCATGTTAAAGAATAATTGATTATTACATTTCTTATTTGTATTTACAAATCAATAGTTGATTTAATATGTCTGGATCCACTATATGTAGTGATGGAAGATCAAGTAAAGAAATCAAGACAAGACTTGAAATGGCCTCAGCTGTCATGACAAGGCTGAATGTGATCTGGTAAAGTAACATCAGTTTTTCCTGTGAAGATCAAATTATACAAATCACTTGTATTATCTATTCTCTTGTATAGGTGTGAGGGCTGGACACTCACTGCAGATACGGAGCGAAAGATTCAGGCTTTCGAGTATAAATGTTATAGAAGAATTTTGCGCATTTGCTATAAAGAGCACAACATAAATGCTTATGTTAGAAAATAAACACGTGTGCAGGCCACAAGAACCACTTTTGTCAGTAGTGAAACGTCGAAAACGTGCCTGGTTTGGGCATGTAACTCGTCATAACTCCCTTTCGAAAACGATCCCCAAAGGAAAAGTCCAAGGTAAACGGAGAAGAGGAAGGCAAAGAAAATCCTAGGCTGATAACAGTTGGCCATTGTTGGGCCATCAATGCAGAGCAGGAAGACAACCCATGACCAAGATTATCACTTGTTCTCTTTTGTTGAGCTGGTAATATGCATCATTTTGTGTGTGACCTGAATGCATTGCATTCCTTTTGTTTCTGTATCTGATTCTGATAAAACTCATTACCTCCTAGAACATTTTTCTTGTATCAGGCTGAGGTAGCTTTCCACCTTCCTTTGCCAATCTGTCAGCCTATTCATTGCCGGTGACGTTACAATAGGGTGGGATCCATTGGATCACAATTCTTTTGAATCGTTGACATAGTTTGTGGAGCACAACTCTTCCAGGTCTGCATTATTTTGGCTTTTCAACGTTGCAATTACTGACAGTGCATTGGTAAAGAAAGCAACTTGTCTCTCTATGCTTCCGTCCGTCATGATAACCTATGTTGAAGTTTTCAAGGCCTCTCTCTGCTCTGAAGTTACTTGAGAATTGTCCTGTTGCCAGTGACAGCTTTTTTCTGTGCAACTGTGCTTAAGCTCAGAAAGACACCTGCACCTCCATTTTCTGTTGCATTTGTTGCTGATCCATCTGTGTATGCATAGGTCCAGGTGTTGCGTGGGTAATTATTCTCAATGTATTTTGTCGCTATGGATTTTCTCTTTGGGGAAGTCTGGCTCTTCTTTTTTTCAATGCCAGAGATATTTTCTATCATTTCAGGAAAACGGTGTTGTTTCCACACTGGAAGCTTGTGTGCAACGTAAATGGGTTTAATTGATGATATTGCATTTATAGAAACTGCTCTCATTTGTGTTGTGGTTGATTCTACAAAGTTGATTCGCTGATTCTTTGCCTTCTAATAGCATTTATTACATGGCAGTTTGGATAGTCTGTTTATTGAAAATTTCAGCTTGTTGCTGGGCCCTGCTGTCTCTTTTATCCTCCACTGGCTGGATGCATGTAATCTTTTCGAGTTCATTTATAGGAGTTGTTTTCATGCCGCCTGTTATAACTCTTATTGCTTAGATATAACACTGCAAGAAAACAGACTCGTACTCCCATTCAAGACCGTTGTGAAGACTGATAGTAAGTCTGCAAGGAGCACTGTCTTTTCTCTAGAAAAAATCTTTATTTTACATGATGGTAACTACAGCTGTTTTCTGTGCTTCTGCTTCCGCTTTAAAGTTGTTTGATAATTTTCCAGTTGTCATTGAGATATGTATTTCTTGTCCTGTATTTTGTATATGTATTTTGTGTATACATATCCCCCTCAATTTTTTGGTAGCTTTTGTTGCTGATCTATCTGTATAAATGTGGGTCCATTATGTGGTTGGGTAATCTTTTTAATGTATTCCATAGCTAGGTGTTCCATCTCTGCATCTATTTGGCTGTTTTTTTTTATTACTTCTGGTATAATGTCAGTCAGCTCTGTGTGGTAAGTTGGGATTATATAAATATTTATAGGGGACTTAGTGTACTGACTGAGATCAGCTGTGAAGGTATCTGTATCTAATAAGTGTGGTGTGTTACAGATGACCTTACTTTGCTACCACATTTAGACCTCAATCAGACTTATTCTGGAATATGGTGATGACTACGTTGAATGTCTAGGGTTATGATAGTGATGAAGTGTAAGTTCACAACAACCAACAGACAGATAAACACTGTTATTAAGATCCACAACACTTTACAACACTATGACAAGCACATACATATAACACTCTAGAAGACTAGCTTAAGTAAGTCAAGTGTTAACTTTTAAATTATGTATTAGTTTCTTTCAAGAATAGATATCCTGATCCAACTACAGAGTGAATCAGGAATCACAATCAAATGTAAACACAATGTTTATGTACAAAATGTATACAAAGGATCTTTGTCCTGACATATAATATTATTACAATATGTGTGTAATGTTGTGATGTAGTATTATGAGGTAATACTGGCTTTTGAAGCTAGGTTGTTGTTTGTCATCACGACTTCATGGGTTTGTTACTGGTGGAAATAATATTGAAGGGATCACAGTTTCTTTTTATTTGTAAACAATAACTGTCCCTCTTGATTTAGTATTACAGTCACTTTTAAGGTGGGTTATACAAGGGTGAGCTGCTCTGGCTGACGAATTCTTAACTTATAGGTCGGCGGCAGGAAGACTTTCTCCTCTGCTCGCTTGCTTCTCAGTTATCTTGAAATACACCACTGGTCGATATCTTAGACAAGGAGTCTGCTGCCAGCCCTCTGAATCCAGCAAAGCTCAGACAAGGTGCTGCTCTAATACTTCAGTACCACGGTCCCTGAAATAAGAAGGTTGTACCTCCTTCTTCAGAACTAATATATATATAATCTATTTCCACACTGAAGTACAGGACATTACAAACACAGAGTTCAGCGCCGTAGGCCAACTGCTAGCTTCTCATGTTACAATATACACCAGTATTCCTCTCCCTAATAGTTACAACGCCTCTACAATTCCAGCGTTAATTCCTTCTATACAATAGGATAGGTGTCATGTTACTATTTGGCAATCCCATATATGCCTATGCAGTTATACTCCTCTCTGACAAGCTTTTACATGGTGGAGCAATATCTAGGCTTTGCCTTCTGTTTGCTACTGAACCACACACATACAGACACAATTTATCATTTCATATTCAATTTTCATATATATATATATATATATATATATATATATATATATATATATATATATATATATATATATATATATATATATATATATATATATATATATATATATATATATATATATATATATATATATATATATATAAGAAATATGTCTAGCTTACCACAATTCAAGGAAATATACACAAGTAACGTTGACTGGCGATGAATTCTGGCACAATTTTGATCTGCCTTATCCCAGGCTTTTATTTAGAAAAATATTAGCTTGAGCTCAACGCACTTGCTTCTCACAAAATTTATTTTCAAAACTGGCCCTGAACTGACGCTTCTATTTGACTATATCGATCGTTCTAACCAATGAGACCATGTTTACAAGAGACTTTGAAAACTTTTCCTATCCTACACGTTGCCATTCACAACAATAATAGTATTTGCAGTTTGACTAATAAGGTTTCGCCTTACATATTACTACAGCCAATCAAATCGTATCTAACTTGTTGGCCTCATTTCCCCTAAAGCAGTGTTTTTTAAACATGCCATTATGAGCAAATATGATCTTGTGCTGTCAGACAACCTCACTATAGTATTTTGGCTATAATTTGTTAATTACTAGACTATTTGCGTAACACATAACATATTCTTTGTCAGCAAGTCCTAAGGCACCCAAATATATAAGTTTAATGGGGCTAAGTGGCTTCGTTCAAAATATGTATTTGCTCCTACCACCCGTTCACTTCTATACCAAGGGATGTCTTCTGTACTGTCAGACTAATGTCAGGAGCTGAGACATAAATCAGTAGAATGTCAGGTTTCCCAATAAGAGCTTAAACCTGTTTTCAAAACCTAACCTCGTATCGTTAGTGTTTTTTATTATTTTAAAAAAAATATCTGTTTTTTTGATCTATCGTACGTGGTAGCGTTACAGTTATGCAGACGAAGTAGAAAAGGGGGATCTCTGGTTCAGCCATTATGGCGTTCTACAACACAGGCGTACGCTATTGTGAAAGCCTAGTCTTTCACCATTCTTCTTTCTTTTGTATTATTTCGTTCTACTTTACATTTATTTTCTAATTTATATATGTGGATTAGAATTTTTCACGACACTCTGGGAACCTTGTTTTCTCCCATGGTGGGAATGAGCTGCTAGTCGTTATGGGCTCTGGTTTTGTCTGTACAAGGTTTGGTATAGTGGGGGCAACAACCTCTTTTGCTTTTTGTGCAAAGCAGCTTCTCTAGAGTCTGCCTCGGCCATTTTGTTATTCATTGGGTGGTTTGTGAGCCTTTAAAATTGTTGTGCCTCTTGTAGAACCATGTAATCTCTTCCGTCAATCATGGACTGTAGTTTTGTTAGCTTGTTCATTTAATTTATAGGTGTTGATTTCATTGCTCTAGTAATGATTCTCTGCTTGGTTTTGTATTTTTATTGTTTTATCAAAGTTGGATTTTGAGGCAGTTGCCCAGGCTGGCATTCCGTATTCCAGCGCCGTCTTGACATTTCCTGTATATAATGTTTACAGTATTTGCTGTCCTTTATATAATGTTTACAGTATTTGGTGTCCTGTACCACAGATAGTTCCTGCTAGTTTTTTCATTAGGGCCATTTACTGTGTAGCTTTATGCTGGCTCTTATTAATTTGATTTGTTCCAAGTTAGTCTGCTGTCCATTGTGATTCCAAAGTATGTGGGATTTTTTTCTTCTGGCAACACATGCCCATTTACTTTCAGTATGACCTTTTTGCTCTTTGTTTAAGAGTGTAAAATTGTATATGTTGTTGTTGTTTTTTTTTCTCATTTATGTTAAGGAGCCATTCTTGCGTCCATTTGTCTAGTATTTGTCTAGTATTTGTAAGTTTCTTGCATAGTACTGTTTGCAGTTTTGATATTTTCGTTGGCTACCCATAATACTAGGTCATCAGCGTACACCGAACTGTGTACTCTGGTAATTCGTCTATTATGTCATTTATGAAGATCAGGAACAGTGTAGGAGATATCACAATCCTTGGGACACTCCTTGTGTAATCCATTGTTTACTTTCAAGGAGCCACATGAGCCTGGTATTGACTAATCTTTCTATCAATTTTCCTGTGCAAATAAGTAAGCTGATGGGTCTATTTAAAAAAAAAAGTAATGAATGAAATGATCACTTGAAAATTTAAGGACACTATCAATGCGTGCAGCCAGCGATGGATTAACCATTAAGCAATATAAGCACGTGCTTAGGGCATCAACGGAAGAGGGGGAGGGCACCACAGAATTTTTTTCCAGTGCCGCCTGCAGGATGCAAATGGTGCAGCTGAATCAAGGGCCACAGAAAGGGGGCCTCGCATTAAATGACAATATATATATATATATTCATGGAAAAACGTAAGTGTGCAGTACTCAACAGGGCACTGTGCGTGTGCTCTTTGGTGAACTCAAATGCAAGTTGGCACACATTTCTGTGTGAGTGTTGTTCACTTACCCGTGCAATTACAATTGGATCGCACTATTCATGGGGAGATAATCACGGTGCAAGATAAATCACGTGAAAAGTGCCGTAGGGGAGAATTTATCACAGATAAAAGGAAGGTAAGTGTGTAACTCTAATCACAAGCATGTGAAAACGTAATCGTTGAAATAGAGAGTACCAAGAGTCCAACAGAAACATCTTTTTTGACAATGCCAAGATTGATTACCACCCCTGCACAAGACCGTTACATACGCTTTATGCACTTGCGTAACAGGTTTATTCAGGCAACATGGACTGCCAGGAACATTCCAGGTTTAAGACCCATGTCGTGCAGAACAGTGCGGAATAGGTGGACATACACTGACTTTAGTTTTTATCTTTCTTTCATAACACTTTCAGTAAAATCAAAGTGATCACTTGGTCTTTTATTCAATATTCAACCACATTGTGTGCCAACTTTTATTTATTTCATTTCGTCCATGAAATCACGCACAGTGCCCTATAAAGTGTTGCACACTTACTTTTTTCCATGAGTATATATATATATATATATATATATATATATATATATATATATATATATATATATATATATATATATATATATATATATATATATATATATATATATATATATATATATATATACACAACAATAATATTAATAATAATAAAATAGTACTATCATACTATTAAAATTATTATAGTATTGAAGAGGTTCATGTTATATTTTAAACTTTGGAATATGTGGTGTGTTTTGATGTTAAGAAGAATGGTGTGCATATAGTTGTACTTGAGTGAGGTCAACTGTGAAGGTCTCTGAGGTAAACAATGAACAACTGTATTACAGAGTACCTTCCTCTAAGTTATATTCTTTTTTGACTAGCGTGACTGAAAGCTACATAAAGTGTCTAGGGTATTGTAAGAGTGTTATTAAAGAATCTCAATACAAAAACATATACAAACATATACTAATTACTATGATAAACTCAACTAACTCCAGCTGTTAAATTTTATATTTAAAATATCTTTTGTTAAATTTTATTGGTCCTGAGCCTAAAGTTGTTTTGGTCAGGACTATAGTTCAATGAGAATCAATTTAGATGGATAGGTGTATTTACAAATATATATAAAGATATTTACATACAACAGACAATATGTCCATAGTACATTGTTACAATTTTTCAAGTTGATGTTAATTACTCTGTTTAACTACAGGTACTGGGAAGCAGGATGAGGATTGTCATCATTCCACTGTCTTTTGTGGATTGTTCATTTATTCCTTGGAGGAACGTTTTGTCTAGACAGGAGATTTTTCTTTAATCGTAATAAGTTGTCCCAGGCCAGATATTTCACTTATCTGGGTCCTGGAATCACAGCAGTTGTGGTTGGTTTGGCCAAACACTTCAGTCTCCTCTGGTCTTGAACTTCTCTAATACAAGCAGGTACCAGAGACTCTTAGAAATCGTGCAGACTTCTTCAATGAGCGAGTACTAGCACCAGACAAGTGCCAGCAGGAACCCCTGTCAATGCAAGTTATGGTTCTGTCTTAATATCAAGCTAATTCCTCCTAATGTACATGAAATCATACATACAAAAGAACATGGTCAGCTCTCTCTGACAACCCTGCTTCTCCCCTTTAGTTTGATGGAACAAATGGTACCAGTTTTCTTTTTCTCTTCCCTAATGGATGCTACGCCTCTGTCATTCCTGCAGTAATCTTTTCCATGCAATAAGATAGGTGTAATGTTCCTGTATGACCATCATATATATATAGTCCTGTAGTCTTAAACTTCCTAGATAGTCCCTTATATGATGGAGCAACATCTAGGCCATGCCCAAGTCTGCCATGAAACTATTTAATTACAATCTTTTACCATGGCCTTTTCTTACACCCAAACCTTTGTTTAATGAAAAGTCAATAAAATCAATCTTACCACATATCAAGGAAATATAAACAAGTAACGATGAATTAGGCAATCGAATATGGCACACTTTTATCACTGCCTCTGTTCAGACTGCTTTCAGATGGTAGTATTATTAATAAAAAAGCACAAGTCTGCTCATCGCTTCTTGCTCCTCTGAATATTTTGGAAAAATGGCAGCGAGTAACCTACTATTTCGATAAAGTAAAAGGCTTTGGCCAATGAGACCAAGCATCTCTTTTTTTGAATGAATTCTTTAAAAAAATATCTCAAACCACTATGCGTTACTACTACCAACTAGATTTGTATATTAGGTCAGCCAATAATATTACGGCTTCCTTCAAATTTCATCCAATCCCCTTCATCGTATTATCTTAGCCTTTCTGTCACCTACTTTTTCCCCCCAAAAATTATGCTATCCAGTCTAAGCAGACATGACTTGACCTGACAGTATCTCCGATTCTCCATGTATTATTACCAATAGTTGATTATCTAATGGACTATTTAGACAACTAACAACATATTCTTGGTCAGCAAGTCTTCAGGTACACTAATATATGATTTTTATGGGGCTAAGTGGCTTGGTTCAAAATTCCATCTTTTTTCTATGTTAGTTGTTTATTTTTAAACTACCTCCTGTTCAATTCTTTTTCCATGTACTTTCAAGCTAAATACGAGAGTCTCTCGTAATACACGAGAATTACGTCATTCGCAACAAGAGCTAAGCGTGTTTTCACGACTGTAGTGTCCACATTTTCTAACGTTTACATCGTAATATGAAAACCGCCTAAGGGCAATGCTAGCAAGTTGGTTTTATTTTTAGAAACAATGTGAGACGTGTTTTGCGTTGTTTATCTATCCGTGCCCCTCCCTTCTACAATGTATTCTAGGCAAATATTTCACTTGAACTTGGAAAAGAGGTACGTTTATCTCAAGGTTACCCAGAAGCATTTGGTACCATTATTTCGGCGATAAGGCGTTATCAAATACAGTAGAACTCCATTTATCCGAACCCCAATTATCCGAACATCCAATTATCCGAACACTTTTTCCAAAAAAAAAAAAAAAAAAAAAATCAGGAGCCACCAGTCATGTTAGACTACATTTCTGAATCTTTTGATGCGGCAAGCTTCAAATGTGTGCGAACAATTTGTAGAGGATATGATGGGCTAATGGTCGGTCGCTTACGTACAAGATGTCAGTTAGATCATAAAGTCAGTTAATATCTGGTTTACCAATCCAGTGTACGTGTGCGTTCTAGGCAGAACACTGGCTAAACAGACAGTTTAACTTAAAATAATTGTGTCTGCTACTACAGCAGAATAATTTTGGTGTACAAGTATTTCTCTGTGCGGTATAGCATCTTCCAGTAGGCCTAAAGCATATAAAAGGAACCGCAATGTTTTGTCAATTGAAACGAAAACAGAAATTATCAAGAGACTAGGAAAAGGTGAAACTGTATCTTCACTTGCAAGGATTTTCAATGTTGGGAAAGCTACCGTCTCTGACATCAAAAGTAACAAGGATAAAATTATGAGTTTTGCATCGAAATTGTTAGATGTGAAAATGGGTCGAAGAAACGTAAAACCATGAGAAATGCGAAAGATTTGAAATTGGAAGAAGCTTTGTATATATGGTTTGTGCAAAGAAGAAGCAAAGGGGAACCTGTCTCTGGCTCTCTATTGTGTGAAAAGGCACTTCAGTTCAACAATCAACGTGACGGTCCTCCTGACTTTAAGGCTAGCCAGGGATGGTTAAGACACTTTAAATCTCGTCATGGCATACGAGAATTGGAGATTCAAGGGGAATCTTTATCTAGCGACGCAACTGCCGCTGAAAATTTTAAAGAAACATTCTTGGCTTTTTTGGAAGAAGAAGGTTATTCACTCGATGATGTGTATAATGCCGATGAGACTGGCTTATACTGGAAATCATTGCCTCAAAAATCACTTGCATCTCAGCACGAAGCATCTGCCCCTGGGTTTAAAAAGTGCAATTTTGGTAGCCGCGAATGCCAGTGGAAGTCATCGTTCACCGGTGCGGTGCTAATGATCGGCGAAGCCAAAAAACCACGTTGTTTAAAGAATGTGACATGTCTCCCATTGTGCCACAAAGCACAGAAGAGTGCTTGGATGAATAGTGAAATATTTCTTGATTGGTATACAAATCAGTTCATCCCAAATGTGAAGAGGTTGAGAGAACAAGAAAAGAAAACTGGAAACGAATTTCTTCTACTGGACAATGCACCATCTCATCCAGAGACGGATACATTGAATGCAGTTGATGCAATTTTAAAGTAATTTTTCTGCCTCTCAATGTAACAGCACTGATTCAACCAATGGATCAGGGTGTTATAGCAAAGCTTAAAAAGATGTACAAGAAGGAAGTCCTGCGTCGTTTATTGTTGGCTGAAGATGAAGAAAGTGTGGTGGCGTTTTCCAAAAAGCTTAATCTCAAAGACTGCTGCTATATGTTAGCTGATGCTTGGACCACCCTGTCACAGGATAATCTTAACAAGGCTTGGAATAGATTGCTTGGGAAAAAGAAGGAAATGAAACTACTGCAGTGGACACAAATGATGATTGTATAAATGAAGTTGTGGAACTGTTTCAAGCAATGCCCGGATTTTCGGACTGTGACAAAGATGATGCACACATGTGGCTAGAAGATGATAATGATTCTGGTTTTCCGTTTTTGAATGACGAAGAAATGTTGTTTTTGTGCAAGAAGAAAAAAAAATGCATGTAGTGACCGATGATAAAGACTCCTCAGAAGTACATGATGTACTTGTAGATTATGAAGAAAACCCAAAACGTCGACCAAGTCCTGAAGAGGCCTTTATAGCACTAGACACAGCGATGGCTTGGTACGAGCAAGAAGATGACAGCTGTCCTACACAGCTTCTGCTGTTGAAGAGAATGCGGGACTTAGCATCTAAAAGGAGACTATCCAGTTTTGGTGCAAAAGAGGATTCCTCATTATTTTAAATAGTGGGCTACATCTGTGCAAGTACATGTATACGTAAGTTGCGCCTGGTTTTGAATCGTTTGTAATGTTATTTTGAAAACATTTCTCTTTCTTAAAAAATAATAATTAATACAAGTAGTACATGCACTGCAGTGTAATGAAAGATTTTGGTGATACAGTGATCTAATACAGTGTGGGTATTATTATTACAGCACAATTAAATATGTTTTATAGTGTATTTTCCTTGTGATGGTTAATTATTTTTAGAAATATGTGTACATGTACTCGATACATTATGTAATCCAATTATCCGAACATTTGATTATCCGAACGATGCTCGGTCCCATGGGGTTCGGATAAATGGAGTTCTACTGTAATACGCTGAAGGCGTAGGCAACGAAAACAATGAAAATTGGTAGTACTATCCTATCTTTTACTTTATGCACTATACTGTTTTAATTTAATTTAGATATTGTATTTAGACGTTCACCACAGATCTCCCCACTTAGAACAGACTATCATATGTCAGTTCCTACTTCTAAATACACATAGATAAATTTACTACCTATGAATGGTGACTACTCTGATGTTCGTCGTACGGATGTCTACTTAAAAAATCTGCACCCACATTGGTTTTGCCTGGAATATATTCTATGGTAAACTGGTATGGCTGTAGGAGCAACGACCAACGTAATAATCTAGCATTTTCATGCCTTGCTTGTGACAGACACACGAGTGGTTTATCATCTGTTTGGATCTTAAATGATTTACCATAGAGATAAATCTGGAACTTTTTATAGCCCATATGACAGCTAAACATTCTTTTTCACTTGTTGAATATTTTTGTTCTGCTGAGTTCAACTTACGGCTAGCATAAGCTACTGGGGTTAATTCCCCATCAAGTGAATTTGACCTTTGTAATAGAGCTGCACCCAAACCTATATTACTAGCATCCGTTCTCACAATGAATTCTTGACTCAAGTCAGGTAATTTCAAAATAGGCCTGCTTGTGAGCTTTTCCTTCAACTCTTGGTAGGCTAATTCACACTGCGCTGACCAAGTAATTCTAACAGGATTTCCTTTGCGTGTTAAATCAGTCAATGGAGCACATATGGAGTTAAAGTTTTTAATATACTTTTGGTAGAAACCACATAATGAGACAAAAGATCGCACATCTTTCTTTGTCTGTGGTCTTGGTGCTCTTTTCAACTTCTCCAGATTCTTGGGGTTAGGGGTCATGTTTCCCTGATGTACTGTAAGTCCCAAGAATTCCAGCTCTTTACATCCAACACAGCATTTCGTCGGTCTAGCTGTCAAATTCGTCTCTCTAAGTCAATTAAACAACATATCCAGAGAGTTAATGTGTTCCTCAAATGTTTCAGTCGCTATGAGAATATCATCCATGAAGTTGGTGATGCATGGATTATTCAGGGGATCCAGTAATTTTCTCATCATCCTCGAAAACACACTCGGTGCATTTTTCAGCCCGAATGGCAACATGTTAAATTCATAATGTCCTTCCGAGGTGCTAAAGGCTAAATAAGGTCTAACCTCCGGCTTTACTTGAATCTGATAGTAGCCTTTGCTCAGATCCATTTTAGAGAAATATTTAGCTTTATTCAGCCTGGCAAACAGCTGATTTGTATCAGGTAATGGATCCACCTGACCTTCTGTGACAGCATTCAGTTTCCTGTAATCTATACACAGTCTGTGTTCTCCAGAGGGTTTTCTCAACAGAACCACACTGGAGCTGTAAGGAGATTCACTGTGCGAGATAATCCCTTCTCTCAACAGATAATCTATCTCCTCCTTCAAAGATTTTTCTTTAGCGAACGGAATCGAATAGGCTCTCATACAGATTGGTGTTGGGTCTATGAATTTCATATCATACTCTAATAAATTTGTATGCCCCGGTCGGTCCGTTAACACATCTGTATGATCATTCAGAACCTGTTGAACTCTCTCCCGTCCCTCTGATGTTTCGTTAAGTGTGTACTGATTTTTACGTGTGCAGCGGTCTCACAGGGATGTAAAGGATATTCATGAGAGGTGAGTGGTTCCTTTTTCATTTCCATTGCAACAGACAAGGTCAGTAGGTGTGTCTCCTCCTGGTTTTCTCTATCCAGATATTTTTTCAGGAGATTCACATGATAGATTTTCTCTTTCCCCTTCTTATCTATCTTATAATTTGTTCTAGACACCTTCTCTAGAACTGTATATGGACCTTGCCATCCAATTTGCAATTTATTATGGCTGCCGGGCAGTAGAAGAAGCACCTTCTCTCCCACAGCTAATTCTCTGTCCTTCGCTTTCTTATTGTAATAGGCAGCATGCTTTTTCCTGGCTTGTCTCAAATTTTCATTGGCAAGTTTCCAGCCAGTTTTAAGACGAGTGGTCAGCTCGTTCACATATTGATATGATGAGGTAATATTTTCTTCTGCCTTTTCATCGGTCCATGTCCTTAACAAGGCTTCCAATGGACCTTTTATTGGCCTTCCAAATAACAAGGTTGCCGGGGCCATACCGGTTGAACTATGGGGTACCTCCCGATAGGCAAACAGGGCGGCGGGAAGGTATTGGTCCCATGTATCTGGTTTTTCATGTGCCAACTTTCTCAGGATCGACATCAGTGTCCCGTTAAATCTTTCCACTTGGCCATTTCCTTGGGGATGGTACGGGCTACAATGAAAGTGTTTGGCTTGAAAGATCCTGAATACTTCTTCCGTTAGTTTCCCCTTGAACTGAGAGCCATTATCAGTCAAGATTTGGTTGGGAAAGCCTAACCTGGTGAAGATTGTGAGTAATGCCTCTGCCACATGTTTCGAATCGATTGATGACAGGGCTACCGCCTCTCCCCACATAGAACAAGTGTCCACCAGAGTCAGAATGTAACTGTTCCTCCTCTTGGTCCGAGTGAGGGGTCCCACAATGTCCACTGCAACTCTTTCAAAGGGTGTTCCCACTATGGGCATTTCCCCTAAAGTTGCTGGAGCAGTCCAATGTTTTGGAGCTACCCGTTGGCATTCTGGACAGGATTTTACATATCTCTTTATGTCTTCAGTTATCCCTGGCCAGAAATAATGACAAGCTATACGCTGTCCTGTTGCGCTGATCCCCATATGACCACTGAAGGGAATCGCATGCCCTAGTTCCAACACTTTTGTCCTATATGAAATGGGAAGGACCAGCTGTCCATGACCATTGGATCCAGTTCCAGCCTTCCTATAAATCAATTTGTTCTTCATATAGAAGTCTCCCTTGCCTGGAGGTGTATGACATTTGGGCAATTTCTTAAAACAAGGCTTGAGGGTCTTATCCTCCGCCTGTGCCTTCCTCATCTCATCTGGATGGGTATTTATGGGATTATCCTCCTCCTTTTTAGACTGTGATCTGGTCTGCACTGTTGCCATGATCACAGGTCTCTTGGGATTCCCCAAGAAGACATATCTACACCCCAATATCAGAGGGTAGATTGGTTCATTTACCACTGCTGCTTTTATGATTCCTTCCACATATCGCGTTTTCACATTTATCCTGGCGACGGGAAGTGTCATGGTCGCTACGTCCTTGGTTGCAGCTTGAATCTCCACTGTTTCTGTGGTGTATTGATCTGCCTGCACCAGGTGAGAACTCACAACTGAATCATAATCTAATCCAGTATCATACAAACACCTTATGGTGACTCCATTGCATGTTACATCTTCACACACTGGGGGGTGGTAAGGTTCCTGTTGTTCAGTAGGGTTGACCTTTACTCCCTTTCTCCCCATTTTCATTGCAGCGAAATTAGGAGGTTTCCTTCTACAATTTTCGGTGTTATGATTTTCCATCCGACAATTTTTACATCACCTCTTTCCTTGGTTAAAAGGTTTTCTTTCATCATATTTCCTTTCATTGAATTGTGGGGGTTTATTTTTATAGTCATTGTGTGGCCTATCAAACTGTTGCTTACCTTTGTTCTGTTCTCTATGGTCAAACCTATTAAAGTTTTGTGGTGCCTTAAAATTGTCCACCTGTTTCTTTTTAGTACCAGCTACTTCTGCTTGGGCTGCCTGATACCTCTCAGCGACATTGAGTAACTCACCCAGCCTCTCTGCACCTTGTTCCATGAGAAACTTTCTCAGGTCTGGAGCCATGGACTCTCTTAATTGCTCAATCAGGATCATTTCCTTAAGATCTTGGGTTTTCCCCAGAGCAGTCCATTTCTCCAAGTAAGTCTCTAACCGTGCAGAGAACTGGTGATAGGTCTCACCCGACAGTAGCTTCGCATTCCTAAATTTTTTTCTATAAAATTCTCCATTTTTTTCATATCTTAACAAAAGAGGCTGCTTTAGCATGTCGTAATTGTCTTGGTCATCTCTGCTCATTTTGGCAAAAACTTCATAAGCTGTTCCCCTAAGCCCATGGGATAACTTGAGGCTCCACCTCTCTCTCTCTAACCCATATGTAGTAGCCAAAAGCTCAAATCTACTTAAATACCCTTCTATGTCATCATTTTTCTCAACAAAATGGTCTACATGAAAACCCTTAGCTGAGGTTGAGGCTCCCTGACTAGCAGTGGCATCTGAGGCAAAGGGGCTGGCACCATTTTCAGGACCATGGCCTTAAAATTCTAACTCCCTTAGTCGTAGCTCATGCTCCCTCTGTAACCTTTTATCTTCTTTTCTGCCTCCCTTTGCAGTCGTTTTTCTTCTGCCTCCCTTTCGGCAGTCAATCTTCTTTCCTCTGCTTCTCTTTCAGCCTTTTTCTCTTCTAATTGGAGCCTTTTAATCTCCGCCTCCCTATCTGCCTCCAATGCCCTAGCGTCAGCCTCAATCTGCAGGCTCTTAATTTCTTTTTCAGCCTCTAACTTTCTTTTTGCTTCTTTCTCTAATCTTTTATCTTCTCGGGCAATACATTTGTCCACCTCTGAGGTTACATACTGGACCAACTCTGGTCCATCCATGCCCATCTCTTTAGCAGTCTGCACAGCGGCAGATCTGAACTTGGCCAAATCAGCCATTCTAACTCAAGCAGGTCTAATAAGGTTCTAAGACAATCCTAAACTTAACTAAAATAAATACTAACTATAATTAACTAATTACTGCTGGCTGTGACAACCTATCACTTTAAATCTCCTCTTAATTATTTTTATCTTCTTAGGGGGTGTTTCTAACCTCTACTAACACTAGTAATACAATCTAGAATTTATATACTACTGCTAATTTTTATTCCTGGAGTTAGTTAATATATGCTGTATGAGATTCCTATTTCAAACATTCATCTATATATGCCAAATTCAAATCTCGGACTTAGAGACCCCAATATATGTGGTGTGTTTTGATGTTAAGAAGAATGGTGTGCATATAGTTGTACTTGAGTGAGGTCAACTGTGAAGGTCTCTGAGGTAAACAATGAACAACTGTATTACAGAGTACCTTCCTTGTTACCACATTTACGATCTCACTCTAAGTTATATTCTTTTTTGACTAGCGTGACTGAAAGCTACATAAAGTGTCTAGGGTATTGTAAGAGTGTTGTTAAAGAATCTCAATACAAAAACATTTACAAACATATACTAATTACTATGATAAACTCAACTAACTCCAGCTGTTAAATTTTATATTTAAAATATCTTTTGTTAAATTTTATTGGTCCTGAGCCTAAAGTTGTTTTGGTCAGGACTATAGTTCAATGAGAATCAATTTAGATGGATAGGTGTATTTACAAATATATATAAAGATATTTACATACAACAGACAATATGTCCATAGTACATTGTTACAATTTTTCAAGTTGATGTTAATTACTCTATTTAACTACAGGTACTGGGAAGCAGGGTGAGGATTGTCATCATTCCACTGTCTTTTGTTTCACTAGGATTGTTCATTTATTCCTTGGAGGAACGTTTTGTCTAGACAGGAGATTTTTCTTTAATCGTGATAAGTTGTCCCATGCCAGATATTTCACTTATCTGGGACCTGAAATCACAGCAGTTGTAGTTGGTTTGGCCAAACACTTCAGTCTCCTCTGGTCTTGAACTTCTCTAATACAAGCAGGTACCAGAGACTCTTAGAAACCGTGCAGACTTCTTCAATGAGCGAGTACTAGCACCAGACAAGTGCCAGCAGGAACCCCTGTCAATGCAAGTTATGGTTCTGTCTTAATATCAAGCTAATTCCTCCTAATGTACATGAAATCATACATACAAAAGAACATGGTCAGCTCTCTCTGACAACCCTGCTTCTCCCCTTTAGTTTGATGGAACAAATGGTACCAGTTTTCTTTTTCTCTTCCCTAATGGATGCTACGCCTCTGTCATTCCTGCAGTAATCTTTTCCATGCAATAAGATAGGTGTAATGTTCCTGTATGACCATCATATATATATAGTCCTGTAGTCTTAAACTTCCTAGATAGTCCCTTATATGATGGAGCAACATCTAGGCCATGCCCAAGTCTGCCATGGAACTATTTAATTACAATCTTTTACCATGGCCTTTTCTTACACCCAAATCTTTGTTTAATTAAAAAGTCAATAAAATCAATCTTACCACATATCAAGGAAATATAAACAAGTAACGATGAATTAGGCAATCGAATATCTTCTTCTTCCATCCTTAGCCATCAACCGGCAAAGCAGTATGTGGCCAGTACGCCTAGTGGCGTCTTAGGGCAACAACAAATTGATCAATCTATCGCTGTTTCCACCACGCCTAGTGGCGTCTTTGTGGAACAAAAACAGACCAAACAATCTATCATTGTTTCCGTAATCAGATTGGTTGGCAAGCAGGTGATCAGCCCACTGTGCGAAGTTTTTACGGGATGGGGTAAACAGCCCCATGCCCATACCCTCCTTAGTCGCCTTTTACGACATGCGTGGTAGGGTGCAGTGTTACTATTCTTTGCTCCCCTTTCGGGCCCCGGTAACACACGGGTGCAATCGAATATGGCACACTTTTATCACTGCCTCTGTTCAGGATGCTTTCAGATGGTAGTATTATTAATAAACAAGCACAAGTCTGCTCATCGCTTCTTGCTCCTCTGAATATTTTGGAAAAATGGCAGCGAGTAACCTACTATTTCGATAAAGTAAAAGGCTTTGGCCAATGAGACCAAGCATGTCTTTTTTTGAATGAATTCTTTAAAAAAATATCTCAAACCACTATGCGTTACTACTACCAACTAGATTTGTATATTAGGTCAGCCAATAATATTACGGCTTCCTTCAAATTTCATCCAATCATCTTCATCGTATTATCTTAGCCTTTCTGTCACCTACTTTTCCCCCCCAAAAAAAAATATGCTATCCAGTCTAAGCAGACATGACTTGACCTGACAGTATCTCCGATTCTCCATGTATTATTACCAATAGTGGGAGCCGCGCTAGCGTAGTGGTTAGAACACCGCTCTGGCGACCGGGTGATACAGGATCAAACCCGGGCGACGGCATTTGAGGATTTTTCGTCGACCGGGATTTGGACTGGATTAACTCGAGACCTGGCGAGAACATTTGAAGGAGTGTCGTCGACCAGGGACTGGCGGCTCCTGAGCCGACCCAGCTGCAATGGGTACCTCCGAAATCGGCGAGTATTTGCCTGAATGGCGAGGGACACCTGTCTCTGTACAAGAAATAAAGGGATACTCACGTAAAATCAATGTCAGGTTAGACATAAATAATAATAACCTGAGATTTCGCCTCGAGTATTAGCGGGCGTACGCAAAAAAAAAAAAAAAAAAAAAAAAAAAAAAAAAAAAAAAATTACCAATAGTTGATTATCTAATGGACTATTTAGACAACTAACAACATATTCTTGGTCAGCAAGTCTTCAGGTACACTAATATATGATTTTTATGGGGCTAAGTGGCTTGGTTCAAAATTCCATCTTTTTTCTATGTTAGTTGTTTATTTTTAAACTACCTCCTGTTCAATTCTTTTTCCATGTACTTTCAAGCTAAATACGAGAGTCTCTCGTAATACACGAGAATTACGTCATTCCCAACAAGAGCTAAGCGTGTTTTCACGACTGTAGTGTCCACATTTTCTAACGTTTACATCGTAATATGAAAACCGCCTAAGGGCAATGCTAGCAAGTTGGTTTTATTTTTAGAAACAATGTGAGACGTGTTTTGCGTTGGTTATCTATCCGTGCCCCTCCCTTCTACAATGTATTCTAGGCAAATATTTCACTTGAACTTGGAAAAGTGGTACGTTTATCTCAAGGTTACCCAGAAGCATTTGGTACCATTATTTCGGCGATAAGGCGTTATCAAATAATACGCTGAAGGCGTAGGCAACGAAAACAATGAAAATTTGTAGTACTATCCTATCTTTTACTTTATGCACTGTACTGTTTTAATTTAATTTAGATATTGTATTTAGAAGTTCACCACAGAATACAACAAAATCAGAATCTGGCATCTTCCACACGGAACAACCTCAATGGCTCTCTGCTCGCTCAGCCGTGAATCAGTGACAGTTGTGCGACAGTCACTGCCAGCAGAGGTATGTGATGATTGTGTCTTGATATAGCTATTGAATGTTGTAAACTATTGAGTGCTGTAATCCGCAGTTTACATTGCTTACGCAAAACAGTCATGAGTAACACTGATCGTCATAAAACACCTCGAAAATTCGAAACTTAACCAATGCTATTTTGTTCTTAAAGTAGGTACAGGTGGCTAAGCTTTAGTGAATCATCATCATCTCAGCCCGTAACCCATCATGGGTCGTAGGGGTGCCATGGTGGAAGCATCAGCAGACAGGGTCCTCCACTGCTCTCTATCCTCAGCAATGCGTACAAGTGTGGAAAAAACCGTGTCCTGCCCATTCTTTGATGTTATCAGCCCAGGATTTTCTCTGCCTTCCTCTTCTCCGTTTACCTTCGACTGTTCCCTGAAGGATCGTTTTCGAAAGGGAGTCATGACGAGTTACATGCCCAAACCAGCAAGCTTTCGACGTTTCACTACTGACAAAAGTGGTTCTTGGTGACCTGCATAGGTGTTTATCTTCTCTCTAACATAGACATTTGTTTTGTGCTCTTTATAGCAAATGCGCAAAATTCTTCTATAACATTTATGCTCGAAAGCCTGAATCCTTCGCTCCGTATCTGCAGTGAGTGTCCAGCCCTCACACCCATACAAGAGAATAGATAATACAAGTGATTTGTATAATTTGATCTTCACAGGAAAACTGATGTTACTTTTCCAGATCACATTCAACCTTGTCATGGCAGCTGAGGCCATCTCAAGTCTTGTCTTGATTTCTTTAATTGATCTTCCATCACTACATATAGTGGACCCGAGATATTTAAAGGTGTTAACTTCTTCTAACGTTTGCCCATTTAACGTAATGTTGGTCGGAACATGTTTCTTATGGCTATTCACCAATATCTTGCTTTTTTCTATATTAATTTCCATCCCATACGTTCTTGTTACTTTTTCCAGTCTAGAGGTAAGGTCTTGAAGTTTTGATTCTGATCCAGCTATCAGATCAATATCATCAGCAAAACGTAGGTTGCACAGAGGTCGGCCTCCAATCGATATGGTTGATTTATAATCGTAGAGAGCCTCCTGCATAATATGTTCTAGATATATATTAAAGAGCACTGGTGACAGGATACATCCTTGGCGAACTCCTACAGTTGTTTTGAAAAATTCTCCAATGTCGTTGCTTACAAAAACAGCACTGCTTGCGTCCTTGTATAGTGCTTCAATGATATCTATGATGTTGGTATCAAAATTGAATTTTCTCATTACTTGCCATAAGCCTTCATGCCAGACTCGATCGAAGGCTTTTGTGAAATCGATGAAGTTATGGTATAAATCGTGTTGATGTTGGAGATGTTTTTCGATAAGTAATCTAATATCTTGTGAATATCCAAAGGCAATTCTTTGAGTTCCAAATTATCCATAGAGTTCAGTATGTTTGACTGCCTTACTTACGTTTTTCTGCATGAATTTCAGTGTTTTTCTAATCCTTATAAATGTATATGATCCTTATTCTTTTGTGTTTTTGTTTTTATTTTTACTTCTGTATTTGTCAGACCTCAAGACGAAACGTGTTCAATTAAGTGGTGCACAAGAGAGAAAACTAGCAAAAACGAACCAACAAAATGCTTTGGATTTAGTGACCAAGACTGGAAAGCTGACTAATTTTTTCACACAAGTTACACAACATGGCCTTCCGGATCAAAACCAATCTCCGTCATCAGAAGTGGACACCACTACCACTTTGTTCACGTCAAGGTCAGAATATCATGATGACGTTGAGGTCAATGACGTGTCACAGGCTGGTTCAGCTAGCACATGGCTCACTACTGATCTCACGTTGCCTGTAAATTCTCTTGATGTCTCTACTGCAAATGTTGATGCAAGTTGCTTTACGAGACAGTCTGAAGTTGAAATAATTTCTGAAAATGAAAGTCTACTGGACAATGGTGAAATGATTCAGTCTGCAAAAGATGAAGCAAATAAAGCAAAAGAACCAGGGATGTGGCTCGATTTCTCTGCTGATGATGTGGCTTATTGGATTGCTTGTGGACCCAGTGACTGTCCACACCACAATGGGCCATTTGACAAATCTTACCGGACTTTTAATAGTGGCAAACCAGCAAGATAATGTTCACAAAAACTTTTCTTTGGGCCAAAAGCCAATGGTGAGCAATACAAGAAAGAGTGGTTATTCACCATCAACAGGGTCAGATTACTGTTTTGTTTGTAAACTTTTCGCTCCTAAAAGTTCCTCGCGTTTTGTTAAAAATGAAGGGTTCAGTGACTGGCGAAATACTATTGTAACTGATCATCAGAAGCACTACTCACCTAGACTCTATGCTAACATACTTAACTCGCAGACAAGGTTTGGGCTTGGGACAACAGTTGGAAAAAACAAATTAAAGAAGAGTGCAATTACTGGGAACATGTCTTAAAGCATGTAATAGCTTTTATTCGTACGATAGCTGAACGTGGTATGGCTTTTCAAGGAACAGATGAAAGATTTGGGCCATTGCAGAATGGGATTTTTTTATGACCGCTTGAGCTCATAAGCCAGTTTAATCCAGTTTTAGCAGGGCACATTTCGAAATATGGGAATTCTGGAAAAGGAAATCCTTTTTACCTGTCCAAAACCACCTGTGAGGAACTTATTAAACTAATGGCTCAAAAGGTCCAAGCGCTCATTATTGACGTAGTAAATTCTTCTGGTTATTTTAGTTTGTCAGTTGACTCGACACCAGATCTATCACATATAGATCAGTTAAGTGTTGTACTTCTCTTCTGGTTATTTTAGTTTGTCAGTTGACTCGACACCAGATCTATCACATATAGATCAGTTAAGTGTTGCACTTCGATATTTAAAAGATGAGCAGCCTATTGAACGCTTTTTAAAATCTTTGGAACCTGAAGCCGTACGGGTGAGAAAATGGCAAAGCAAGTCTTGCAGTACTTACGTGAAGTTTGCAAACTAAATTTTTCAAAATGTATAGGTCTGTCCTACGACAACGCTGCTAACATGTCTGGGTGTTATAATGGGATGCAGCAAACATTTTTAGAAGAAAATAAATTAGCCATATATGTGCCCTGTGCAGCCCATTCACTAAATCTGGTAGGCCGAAGTGCTGTTGACTGCTGTCAAGTGGTAGTTAATTTCTTCTGTACAGTGCAAATGCTCTATACATTTTTTTCAGCCTCAACCAGCCGGTGGGAAATTCTTACAGTTTGTATTGGAAATGAATGTGTGTTAAAATCCCTCTCTGATACCAGATGGGAGGCACATTCTATGGCAACAGCGGCAATTCTGAAGTCTTTCTTTAAGATTTTGGAAGCTTTAGAATGTCCAGCTGAAGACCAATCACAAAAGGCAGACACTAGAAGAGAAGCAGACAATATTGCAAATAAGATTCAAGAGCTAGAATTTCTTTTTATGTTGAGCCAAAGGGATGAGATTTTGCAAAATTTTCAGAGAGCAAGTCAAGTTCTGCAAAATGAGGATGTGAACTTAATAACAAGTGCAGATCTGTATGGGTCATTAGCTGGGCAACTGCGCACTTCAAGAGATGACTTTGAAAGATTTGAAGCAATTGCAAAGGAAATACTACCAGATGTTGATTACAATGCAGCTCAAAGTCGTATACGTATCAGAAAGAAGGTACCCAATGACGGAGATGCACTAGAAGTATATCTGAATGCCAGAGATAAATTTCGTATCACCACTTTTTACACAATTGTTGACAAACTAGAATCTCAGATAAGAAGAAGAGAAGAGGTGTACAAAGAAATAGCGGACAGATTTTCTTTTCTGTGATGTGCCAAATAATGTCACTTCATCATCTACTGAAACTGAAAGGTACTCTCAGTGTTGTCAAAAGCTAATTGATGCTTACCCAGAGGACTTGAACACTACATTTGGAAACGCACACTCAATGTTGTCTTTTACAATTATTTTATAAAGTTCAGAATGACTGAATCATGTTTGTTCAATTTTTGTTGCACTGATCTTATGGTGCACATATGAGTGAAACTGCTGAAACTCTGCAGAGAAATTAGACATTGGCTTGCGTATATTTTTAACATTAATGGTCACAAATTGCACAGCTGAGCGTTCATTTTCTCAGTTGAAGCATATAAAAAATCCCAACAGAACAACTATGCGACAAGTCAGGCTGGATGCCTTGTTTCTGCTATGTATAGAAGCAGATTTGTTACGTCAGATTAGTTTTGAGGACTTCATCAAAGGCTTTACAATTTAAAAAAGTAGGAGAAAACTAAAAAAATAAATAAAGTTATAAGTAGGCACTAATTGAGTATTAATGTATTGTCAGTTACACAATGGAAGGGCCGAGGGGGCACCATTGTTGAGCTGTGCTTAGGGCATCAGTTGGCCTTAATTCGGCCCTGCGTGCAGCAGAAAGCGCACAACATAAAAATACTCTTCCCCCCCCCCCCCCCCCGTTTTGGCGGGTCACTTGCTCGTGAAAATATAAATTCCATGTCACGGTGACTTTGAGAATGTGTGTTAAGATATATACTCTCTACCGGGAGCTAGTTTGGTTTTTTGTGATGTTTAGGGTATGTGAGGACAGTGTGAGCTAAGATAAGTTTGGAGTGGTTTTTTTTACTTACAATTGCTTCATTATAGGTGAACGATCGTAAACCTACGTGAGTTTGTCTGATACGTTATGTGGCGCAAGTAATTAATCGTAAGGTTTCATACAACAGTCATGGATGTATGAATCGAGGGAGAAGTCAGCTGTACACTTGGCTGGGAGCAAGCCAGACGTCTGTTTTGTGAGCAAGTCTGAGCGCAAGCCAACTGGACAGTGGTATGTGTATCGCCTAGAAGTCAATAGCAGTGAGGTTGACTGCTAGTTATGATGAGACCTTGTGGTTAGAGACCTATGTAGTCGTTGTTATTGTCATAACATGACTGTTTTTTTATTCCAATTGCTACTAGAGTGACAGCAAGGATGGTATGACGCAGGTCTGACGTGTTTTTTGTGCTATCAAATATGCGTTGGTGTGCGTTCATAAGTTGGTAAATATGGTTAGTGGTAATATAGTTGCAGGATATGTATGTGTGGCAAGATGGATATTAGAAAGAAAAAAAGATATAGTTCCCAGAAATGGACAAGAGAACTGTGAACTATTGTAGGAATAGCACAGGACAAATGAGGTAGTTAACTGCACAGATTTAGATGGTGGCTGTTGAAGATAGCTGTGAAGTTAGTCACCTTCTTCCTAGACCTATCCTATGCTCCAAGAGTGTCTCTATTAATAGTTTATGTGATATGCAGCTCGTTAATTATCTCTACCAATTAAAAATATTAAATAACTCTCTTAATTTCCTCACAATAACAAAATTCCGAACAGAACTGGAATTTAAACAAAATCAATCAACTGTGATTTATAAAATATATCTGTACATTTATTAATTAAAATAGAAGTTTGCTTAAGATTGCAGATATGTATTTACACAAATCACAGGTTGGAATATTATATGGTGTCAATGTCTTTGTTCATCATTTCGGGCAATTGGTGACTTCTGGATCTTGTTTCTTCAAAATAATGAGTACTTATCTAATGCACGGCTGTTTGTGCCCTATACCAGAGCGCTCTTTTAGTTTCGGTGACCGGAATTCTGACACCGGGTATAAAATTTTCGTGTGCACCGTAAAAGACTATTTAAGTTTTTGGCGGGGAAAATCAGTTGATGTGTGTGTAAAATCAGTAAAATATAAATCATTACACACTCGTTCTGGATAAACACAGCGCTAAAATTCTTTTGTGTACTATAACTTTGTTCTCTGCTCTATTTTTGATTGCATTTTTATTTGTTTGAAATTTATTTTGACGGAGTTACAGACTTTTGAAAACAGCGTCATCATTTGAGGAAATTCATAAAATAAGTAATCTTTTTATTAATTTAATATCTAAAAATCGGCCCATTCGTTTGAGTTTATAATTATAAAGACTTCTCGAAGGGAAGCTAAAGATTATTTCCACATATTTTTTTTTTTGGTTTCATATCTTGAGAATGTGTGGTAGTCAGTTTTGTGAGTTTGGCATTACAAGAACAAGCATATTGTCACCAGATTTTATAGCATTTAAATTACTGTAAACGCATTCCTGATACTCACAAATCTTAAATAAGGTTGTAACAAAATAACTTTGTAAAGCACCATCTGTTTTTGCATTTTCATTCATTTATAATGATATTTAGCTACGTATATAAGCGTCAGAAAACATGTAAATCTATAGATAGATTACTTCTACATACTTTGTTCTATCTTTCAAGTCTTGTTAATCTTGTATTTTGTTAATCTTGTATTTATAATATGAATTTTTTTTTTTAATTGTGTGTGAGATAAGGACTGTTCCATTAGTGTTCTTTGGTAGACAATCCTGTGCACACGACGGCTGCCAAAGAATTCTAAGTAACTGTTTGTATATCTTCTTTCATTCACAGATAAAGCATTCTACATCCTGGTGTTAGACTTGATAGTCCCAAATATTCCTCTATCTTTATACATACACAAGTAAACTATACTACATAACAACGAAATGGAACATACTGTTTTGCATCATATGAATTGTGCCAGTGCACTGTGCAGAGCCTGTGGCAAGAGAGCATTAACTTCCAAAACAACACGTTCAATTCAGAAAGCGCTGAACTGTTCTAAATTACGTTAATGATCTGTTCTTTGTGTTTGGAATTAACGTATCAGATGATAAACCCACACAGCATTCGACTATATTTTGTAAGAAGTGTTACTTACGAATACAAAATTCAAAAAGGAGGCATAATGAGAAGTGTCTCGAAACAGCCAAGTTACTATCGGAAAACAGTCAGCACATCTGGAAAGACTAAAACCATAATTTAAACTATAAGTGAATGTCAACTGTGCAATTGTGTTGCAAAGACATCTTTTGGTGTTTTAAAAAAAAAAAAAGCTGCTCTATCCCCTGTAATGTTCTTTCTGACCCCTCCATGTCTAGTCAGTCATTTAGCTGTAGTCAGGATAGCTCTGTACAGTAGGAGGTTGATGTGCCTGCCCACATTAGTGATGATATTGTTCAACTGGAGGTTGATGTGCCAGCTCACATTAAAGGCGATACCATTATTCATTTGGAGGTGGATAACACTACTCACCCTAGCATGCCAGTTTTTGTTGCCACATCTACACCTACCAAGTCAGTTATACATACGACAAGTACATCCACCTCGCCTGTCTTTAAAAGCGACATCACAGTACAACAGTTACTTGCTAAGCCACCTTCACAACCACTAACACAAAAGGAAGAACCCCTATTCACATCCATTGTTAGAAAAAAAACTAGAAACAGCAAAAAGTAATATCATAAAATGCAAAACCAGAGGACAGCCTATTGTACTACAAAAACTAATTAAACATAGAAGAGAAACATCAGTCACCAGAACGCCAACAAACGTAAGCGATCTCAATTGCTTCACACTGCTAGAAAACATATTGCTGGAACATCAACTGATTCATTAGACCTGCAGCAGGCACATGAACTACAACGCTGTTCAGAAACGTCACGTCAGGAAATTTGCAGGAAAGCAGGCATTGAAAGTAGAGTTAGAATATCCAAAGAATTAGCAATAGCCATGAAGGAAACAGTAGGTCTTACGTAGGCACAGGAGAGAAAACAGAGAAGATTGAAAATTGAAAGACGCGCCAGAGGTATTAAAAATATAACTTCACAATTAAAATTTATAATGGAAACTCATTTGTTACACATTTCTCCATCTGTGAATGTACAGATTCATCCTATAAAAAAAATGAAGTGTGAATGATAATTGAGCGAAATTTTGGGGCTAGAGCAAATTATGGCAGTTGTTGCTTGAGATTGACAGAATTAACAGAGTGTGGAAATCATTTAATAGATGTATTTTTTAAATACACCTATTTATCTATTAAATTGAACATTTCGTTTTACTCATGACCATACTTATTTTTACATGACCATCGTGATGTATGATTGAGATAATTGTTAGCTCTCATGTTTTTGGGGACAATTGGGTGTGTTATTTTAAGGTAATAAATGTGGACTTGCAATTTAATGTTTCAATAATTAATGTTTGACGCATGAAACCAAAACAAAACTTTGATATCCATTTTCTGCAGGTTTTCTACTTTTGATTTCTGTAATTTGTTATGCATGTTGATTGTGACCGATTTAGTGAAAATTGCATTATAAACAAACAATAACAAAATATAAAAAAAAACGTAAATTTTACACTATTTCAGACTATTATATCTTCTGTTCTAATTGTGATAAAATGTTTGTTCTTGTTCTAAAATTTACTCTAACATTTCTAGTCTAGTTTTACGCAAAATTAAAGCCGGTATTTATAATAATAAAGTAGCCTAAAAACATTAATTAAGCCCTATCAAAAGTAAAATCCGCCACCTTTTTTTCCAGTTAGGAAGTTACCACGTGACCTCTGACACGATAGCTATAAATAGCGCGCTTGGGGAAAAAGGGGAAATAACTAAAAGATCGCTGGCAAACAGCCGTGAATGCAGGCACTTTCACTGTAGACACTTCTCGTCATACATCAGGTGTTGATGTCCAAGATATTTAATTCACCTAGACAGGTAGCCACAAAGCTACTACCCGGCGATTTGCAGAGGTAGTCCTTGAATCACACACTGCAATATGTTATGCTCCTTATCAGAAGCTTTGCTGTGACTCGGATAAGAACCTGAAACAAATGCACAGATTATGATATCTGTTGCCTACCACCAAGACGAATCTCCAATGATGACGGACCACTATTGATCACAATCCTCATTTAGACCAAAATAGTCCGTGAGGCCGTGGTCATGTCAATCAAAGAAGTACGTCATACAATCAATAAAATACATCGTAGACTAATAGACATTTTCTGAATTCAGTCTTTATTACTTCCCTTTGGTCCTAAGTCATGCCAAAAGTGGTTTCCCTTTAAAAATATTACATCAAAGAAATTTTTAACTGAACGAAGGAGACTAAGGAAACGAAGAAGCAGTGGAAGAAGAAGGAGGGGAAGAAGCAGAAGACGAACTCTTTGACATCCAGCATTTAAACGCTAAGCCCTGAAAAGGACTGTGAGCTCTTATAGCTATGTTAAGGATATGTTTGCGCATCATATGGGTCGATATCTTTGAGACCATATGATGCACAAAAAGACACGATTGTGCTCGAATTTTATGCGCGGCAACGCAAGTGACGTGCGAATGTTTTGAGTAGCAACTGGATTCTTTTAAGTTGACATATGTCCAGTGGACGACTGCATATAGTTCGGAGAGTGTATTTGAATATTATGTCTGATCGGACCTACAATAGAAGTTATATGCTTTTCAAAGTGGAATGAATTGATATGCAAGAAATATTTGAATATATGATTCAAAGTTATTACTAATAAAGATTTGCCACCTGGACCTGATGAAAGTGATACAGAATTGTGGATGTAAAATGTATATTATAAATATGTGGAACCCATGACATACTGATCAAGGATTAATTGTATGTCTTCGTAATAAATTGATACGAAACGAATGATACGCCACGTTTTGAGAATTAAATCATTCGGTTGCTGTTGAACTATAATGTTCCATAATTGATCATGTTGAGCCATTACCCCTACTCACAAGGACTTGGAAGGTCTTCAGTCTAAAGAAAAAGATCACCGTAAAAAAAAAAAAAAGGTTAGTATTGCGCAGTCTTGGCAATGCCTTCTATATGCGTCATGCTGTTCAGAATTGTTCAGGTTATATTCAACTTGAAAACCAATTTCAGTTATTAGCGCTGAGTTTAGAGTACCAAGATTAAGAAAAAAGGTAAAGGATCCCGTTACACGCCCATTGAGGCATATTGGGAATATGGTGTTAGGCCCATATTTTCTCGACCATCGGCACACTAGGGGTGATGTGGTCAGCATCACGCCGGCCGCATTAACCTTCCCAGAGTTGCTCTGGTACCCAATTGGGGCTGGGTCGATCCAGGAGCCGTTTGCGGCCTAAAAAATCCCACCTCATCTGGTGATCGAACCATGGACCACCGAGCTAGGAAGCCAGTGCACTAACCACTATGCTACCGCAGCTCCCACCAAGATTAAGATTAGCAAGTAATTCAAAGCCAACGCTAACATTAATATTAAATATAACAGCAATTTACATTACACCAAACTACTTGTAACACAACGATTAATACAAGTTTTACATACCCTCCAGACACAGTATTACGGATCTGAGTTTATCACATATGCAAGTCTGCTCACAAAGAGGTCAGCTTTGTTTTTTCTCAGCTATGAGCTGTGGCTACGTGGCTTTGACAAGCGTGTCAGTCCGCTGGATGTCTTTTCAGCTATGAAATTTTGAGAGTCCGGATTTGAATCTGAGCGGGGTTATATACTCAATCTAACCTTTTCCTTCTCGGAGGTCCGCGTCGGCGTTCATTTTTCTGCTTGTAACTTTCCTGGGATTTTAATGCTGTTGGGCGATTTTTCCAACAAAAACATGATTTCCTCGTTAATTACCAAAGATAATGATTTCTCACTGCCATAATTACATGCATTTTTAGTAGCTGTTCAAATCTCAGAAATAATTTTTTTCCGTTCGGGGCATTAATCATAAAGTTATGGCAGAATTACTGGTGTGCTATTAATAATTTATCATAAAGACACTAGTTTACGTGGTAATTCCCGATTATCTTGCCCATTTCGATATAGTATGTATGCATGTATACAAACACACACCCATTGTTGTTCAGACATTCGCATGATGCAAAATTAAGGTGATGATTGATGTTAAGAACAATGCTTTTTAAACTTTATTCGGTTGGAATATTTCAATACTGTAATGTCGCTACTTCTTAGTGACACTGGCACTGGTTGTATTTGTTTTTGAAATCCTGGGGACAGTCGATCCATTGCCATGTAACCTCAGGGTTGTCCCAACCAAGACCGTTAGAGACTTGACCCTTGCTGTTCTGAAGATCGAAGTGAGCTTCATAACCATGGCGGTTAGGCTGGTCTGCAAAAAAAAAAAACAACAACATATGTATTTATGACGACTCAGCTGCTGAGCGCATCATGCTGAAAAAAGCAGAACAAGCGCTGAATATAATGAACGTGTATCTAAGTGGAAATCGCCGTATTTGCGGAACGGCGTAAAGAGGGGCCCTATATATATATATAACTCTTTACGCCGTTCCGCAAATACGGATATATATATATATACTACTGGACAAAAGTTAAGGGCCGCCATTGAGTTTAGACAAGGTTTACATAATTCTTCCTGAGCAGGGTCGATTTTCCAAATGTCCGGTAGCTTGAAATCTCTCAAGAAGTCTCTGAATGGTAGAGTGGGACACTGCTAAACGTCTTGCAACATGACGAACAGACTGACCATCCTGAATCCATGCCATGGTTCGACCACGGTCTACAGTGCTGAGACTTCTCCTTGGTGGCATGGCTAATGCAGTGATCATTTCGACCACTTGTCATACTGATTTATTGCATACCAACGGTGAACACTCTTTACCGATGATCATTTTCCACGTGCATTCAAATTCAACTCACTTTTTCACCTTTTGAACTAGTGGGGCGTGTTGCAAAAACCACGAGTTTTTGCAGCAACAATGGCAATTTTCACGTGCGGGTTAAAGTGACCCAGTTTTTGGACATTTAAAAGAAATTTACCTAGTGCACACAGAAATGTATACACATTTCTCTGAGCTCAGTTTTAATGACATTTTCACTTGTCTTTACAGTTTGCCAATCAATTATATAAACCTTGTCTAAACTGAATGGCGGCCCTTAACTTTTGTCCAGTAGTATATATAGTCCAGCGGACTGACACGCTTGTATACTACCTTAATTTATAGGTGTTGATTTCATTGCTCTTGTAATGATTCTCTGCTTGGTTTTGTATTTTTATTGTTTTATCAAAGTTGGATTTTGAGGCAGTTGCCCAGGCTGGCATTCCGTATTCCAGCGCCGTCTTGACATGTCCTATATATAATGTTTACAGTATTTGGTGTCCTGTATATAAGGTTTACAGTATTTGGTGTCCTGTACCACAGATAGTCCCTGCTAGTTTTTTCATTAGGGCCATTTTCTGACTAGCTTTATGCTGGCTCTTATTAATTTGATTTGTCCACTTAGTCTGCTGTCCATTGTGATTCCAAAGTATGTGGGACTTTTTTCTTCTGGCAACTCATGCCCATTTACTTTCAGTATGACCTTTTTGCTCTTTGTTTAAGAGTGTAAAATTGTATATGTTGTTGTTGTTTTTTTTTTTTTTCATTTATGTTAAGGAGCCATTCCTGCGTCCATTTGTCTAGTATTTGTAAGTTTCTTGCATACTACTGTTTGCAGTTCTGATATTTTCGTTGGTTACCCATAATACTAGGTCATCAGCGTACACCGAACTGTGTACTCTGGTAATTCGTCTATTATGTCATTTATGAAGATCAGGAACAGTGTAGGAGATATCACAATACTTGGGACACTCCTTGTGTAATCCATTGTTTACTTTCAAGGAGCCACATGAGCCTGGTATTGACTAATCTTTCCATCAATTTTCCTGTGCAGCTAAGTAAGCTGATGGGTCTATTTAAAAAAAAAAGTAATGAATGAAATGATCACATGAAAATTTAAGGACACTATCAATGCGTGCAGCAGAAAGCGCACAACATAAAAATACCCCCCCCCCCCCACACACACACACACCCACCCCGTTTTGGCGGGTCACTTGCTCGTGAAAATATAAATTCCATGAGAATGTGTGTTAGTAATATACGCTCTACCGAGAGCTAGTTATATATATATATATAAGCAACCGCATGCACTCAAAATATTTGTTTGAGTCGTGCTTAATCTAATTGTGCACGTAATTAATTTTTTTTAATCGAGACAAAATTGCTCTTGCAATCATACTATTGTACAATCCATGGCTAACATCAAAGCAGTACTTGAAATTGTACAATTAGCTAACACACATTTAAAAATCTGTCACACTTTTTGCAATACTCTGTAGGTATGGACGGCTTGCGTGTCTTTTGGATAATCTGAGCTATTACTAGCCCGAGCCCGAAAAATCATAACTATGGGACATTATGACGCAGCCTGACGAACACCAGAGAAAAGTCGGGTTGCTGATAAATCTGTTGTCGTTAAAGGCAAAAAGGAGCCACGGTAGCGCAGTGGTTAGTGCACTGGCTTCCTAGCTCGGTGGTCCATGGTTCGATCCCCAGTTGAGGTGGGATTATTTTAGACCGCAACCGGCTCCGGGGTCGACCCAGCCTCATGAATTGGCCTCATGAATTGAGTACCAGAGCAACTTCTGGGAAGGTTAAGCCGGCCGGCGTGATGCTGACCACATCACCCCTAGTGTGCCGATGGTCAAGAAAATATGGGCCTAATACCATATTCACAATATGCTTCAATTCGTGTAACCGGATCCTTTACCTTTTTAAAGGCAAAAGCTAGAATCGCTATTTTGCGGCTATGACGTTTCGTCTGGTTACGGAACATATCTCTTCTTGTTACTTTAACCACCTTACTCAGATACCTCATTTGTGAGGTTTGGAGATGGCTTTTGTGGACTGTAGCTTTTTTTCCCTCAGTCATTATTATTGTCATTACTACTATTGTTATTATTACTTGTTCGCGGAGAGAAACGTAGTCACCCTGCAATTTGTGTACACGGGGTAGGGTACCACTTGGATAGGTGTATTTTAAGGCACCTCGAAGTCTGTGTAGGGGATTTATGAGACATAGCTAGTTGTTATGATGTCACATCCTAGTATCAGTCCCCGAGCCCCATTCGATGCTTGCAATATTGTCCATTTCTGCACTTTAGTGACCGTCCTTCTCTTTGCTCTTGCACTTTTTTTTATTATTCCTATTCTTCTTGCGCTTTTTTAAAAATTAACAGTAATCGCCACTGGGGTTCAGAGGCCAGCCCTTCTTATAAAGATGTCACATCACTTTCAGCGTGTTCGTCTCCGTCATATCCCTCCCTCTCAGTGTGGTTCGAGGATAAACTTCTTGTAAAGACCAATAAGTCTCATGTACTATCACCGTTGTTTTCTTAACGTTTTCAGTACTGTGACAGAATGGGCGACCCTTATCGATCTCTGTTTCACTACGGCAGTATAGTTTACTTTTTTTGTACTGA
Source organism: Oreohelix idahoensis (assembly GCA_024509875.1). Taxonomy (NCBI): domain Eukaryota; kingdom Metazoa; phylum Mollusca; class Gastropoda; order Stylommatophora; family Oreohelicidae; genus Oreohelix; species Oreohelix idahoensis. Next base: position 171,193 of record JAMPIV010002752.1, on the reverse strand, counting down.
TTTTTATTGCGTGCTTTCAAGTGTCGCACTTTCTTTCTCTGCTATTTGTAGCAGATATTTGGTATTTTCCTTCTTACAGCCCTCTCAGCAATAAGTTATCACTTCTGTTTGTTACCCGTCCCTTCCCTAGACATTTGCAGGAGCGGCTGAGATTTTATTAACGACAACCATGTTGGCTAACCCGCGGGTGCAGCCGATATCAGAATACAGATTTGCCCTACAAATCGCCAGAGTATTTGTTAATCGCTGATAAATGCCAGGGTGCGTGACAGATAAGAGATTACTTGTCTGGGTAACACGTTTTGGACAGACACGGATAACCTAATCGCTTCCTGTCCGACTATTTATGACAAGATTACTTTAGACAGTAATAAATTGTTACACCTGAAACACATTGTCGTATGAGTTTACAGATGTGTTGGTGAGTTCGCCTGCCAGGGATCGGATATTTTCATGCCATATATGGGAGAGGTGACCTCTGCCTTACTTTCAAAATGTTCCCATGTCAGGAATATTTTGAAATCGCCCCCCCCCCTCCCCAAAACGCATGTTTGAAAATGATTGGAGCTTTTGAGTAGCTCCATAACAAACAGATGCGGGGGTGGGACAGGAATATAACCTGACACGCTTAATTGTTAAGACACTGTGAGATTCACGCTTGCCAAGACACAACCAGACTTGCCAGAAGTTAGAATTCAAAATTTCCATTTATCAGGCCGGACGTTTTGGAACATTCTTGAAGGACTTACATAGCACAGGAAACCCATTTTGATAAGGAAGGCCGAGGAAACTGAAACACACGGAGTCATAGAGGGAATTATCTTATAAAACGTAACGACCCCAGTACACATGTAAGAGGCCTAATCAAGTGCCTTAACTTCCCTCATCTGAGCAAAATGTCTGTGAGCCAGGATTGGCTTGTTGGTGGTACCAGTGAGGGTACTAATCTCTGGAACAAAGTGAGGTTATATGTACTGACGTAGAAACGCGAGACCAGCTTGGCGGTTACTTTTTGATTGTACTTGAAACGTGCTGCTTGAAACTTAAACTTGACCAGAGACGTGAGAACTTCAGTGACCTATCTGCAGAGAACCCATCAGCGGGAGCAGAAACTACTATTGGCAGCTAAGTGAAACGTATAAGCTGCCAAAGTGAACTTTTTTCATAAAACCTACTATTATGAAATAGTGTTCAATAATGAATATTTTCTTTTAAACTATTCAGTTATTTTAACCATTGTTAAAACTAAATGATTATTAAATCTGTTATTTGTTAATATACAAATTTAACTTCGATTTAATCATTTTAAATGTACTGCATGTTTGTCTCAGTCAAATTACTAAACACACTCTAAAACAGAGCTGTACCAGAATAATAAGAATTCTACTGAGTATATCAGGGTGGGGGGCTTAGCGAGCTGAAATTATTTAATTGCTTAAGCCTTCACAAACGTTTTCGGCAGATCATAGAATTAACTTGCTCAGCCAATGCAGCATTGTTTTCGTTTTTCTGAATATCTTGTGAACACATTCTTGGAACAGAAGCGTCATTAACCTTCTATCTACATCTCTGCCGAGAGTAATCTTGTGCGAAGGTAGACACCTTTGACGACACACTTTAGATACTCTTGAGTTTTGGCCACTGTTGGACCACTATTGTAAAGCAGGGGAGGCAATCCGTGATAATTACCTGTTGCTTGTTTTCCATATCTTTTTTCACTTCCTCCGATTATCAATAGCCTTCTGGGGGAGTTTATTATAGTGAAACATGGAGAGTCTATGAAAACGTTTGAGTCGTTTCGGGTCCTACAATCCGGGTCTTCAGCTGGTAAAATATCTTTTTTAAGGAGTGTTTCACTGGCAGTATGGCTGTCACAATTCCCACTTGCAGCCATTCGGATGGTCCCTGATTCGAATCCCCGGAATTCTTATCACTACAATTAATGTCCAACTTTCATTACCAAAATTTAAGAAGAATAAAATGGTGTCTCCTGTTTCTGTAGTGGACAAAACGACAGACGTTCAAACATTTAGATTATATATAGACTTACTTGTGCCAGGTTTTCCAGCTTGGCCACACCACTCTTGGTTGCCTTGAATGGGACAGTCATTGGTGATCATGAAAGTGTGAGGGGAGCTATCACGGGGGGCATTGCCCAGGCCGGGTACAAATCCACCTGAAAAATACTCAGAGCTATTTACTCACGCCTTATTACTAAAATGTTGTTTTGGTAACACCAGACACGTTTGTTTGAAAGAAGTGCTTCAATACATATTTATATGTCTGCCTTCGTTTTTTTCCCCTTCTAATCACAGTCCTCTAGTCCAGTGGTTCTCAACGTGAACATGCCATATTTCTAGGGGGCCACAGTAAGATAGTAAAGTAGGTACCTTTTACCAGCTAACAGCGACTACAAAGAGAAAGGGGTACATATATAAATGAGGCTCACAAAGAGGGGCCATGAGCTAAAAAAGGTTAAGAACCCCTGCTCTATTACATTAGATCAGATCAATTAAATGTAACTCGACTTTAGCATTTCTGTTTATTTTATGGTAGAAATGTACTACCTTTTTGTTGCTGTACAACAGCAGCCGGCAACCCAGTAGCTTTGGGGTTCTACTTTAGAGCCACTGAGCGCTCTAATGATGTACTATGATAAAACCATGCCTGCTTTCAAGTCTCAGAGTATTTAGAATCTGGAATAAGTGCAGCCGTGTTGTAACTTTTATCTCTGCCGGACTATCTGCAATCCCGTCGTCAGAGCGATGGAAAATTTAAACTAAATGATATTTTATTGAATGTTAACTGCACTTCAAACAAAAGATTGTTTCATATCTTATGTAGGTCACGAATATAGTGAATTTTAGTTAGCTAGCTAGCGGGTTTTCACTGGGAACGTTGTGAAAGTACCTTTAGTCATGGGGACACCTCGCTTTTAAGTGCCGGAAGGAAAAAAAAACTAGTCCGCAATTTACCTAGGTTAAATATTCTCGTTTTCCCCACAGACATCTAGAGATCTACCCAGGGCCGGATTAAGAACTCCGGAGGCCCTAGGCTTTTAAGATATTATGGAGCCCCTCACCAATCTTCTAAAAGGTAAAACTAGAAAAAAAAAACTAATGGTTTCAGATAAACGTTTTTATTAATACATAATAGTACGTTTTAAAAAAAGTGTTCGTTATAGCCCCTAGATTGTGTTAACGTTAGTGCGGCCCCTGCAAAGAAAATATAATAAAAAAGGAAACAAAATTCGGGGGTGGAAGTAACTAATAAACTAATTGTTGTAAAGATACTATTACCCTGCACGCACGAGTGTACTTTCGTGCACATGCCATTGATGAAGAGCTCTGTGCGTTATGACTCCGTTGCTTTTTTCGCAGGGGGCCCCTGTAAGCCTGGGGCCCTAGGTCCGTGTCTAGAGGGCTTAATGAATAATCCAGCGCTGGATCTACCAAATGACCCCATGGGATTACAAGTAGATCAAGATCGTCCGTTCTCAACCCCTGCTGTACACGATGTACAGTTGCTGGAAAGTACTTCGGGCCTAAGGTTCCAAGATTTGGCGTGTTTGTTGAGTGTATTATCATCATTCGTGTTTGTTGAGTGTATTATCATCATTCGTGTTTGTTGAGTGTATTATCATCATTCGTGTTTGTTGAGTGTATTATCATCATTCGTGTTTGTTGAGTGTATTATCATCATTCGTGTTTGTTGAGTGTATTATCATCATTCGTGTTTGTTGAGTGTATTATCATCATTCGTGTTTGTTGAGTGTATTATCATCATTCGTGTTTGTTGAGTGTATTATCATCATTCGAGTTTGTTGAGTGTATTATCATCATTCTGTATTTACAGTTTTCACAACTCACGTTTACTTTTACTTATTTATTTATATTTTTTAACGAAATGTGAATTGTCATTTACAGTCAGGCACCATGTAGACTGCTGTCGTGAAGTGGTCTGTTTCACAACACGTCCTTCTGCGTAATTCTAACCAAACCGCGCGCCATACTTTGTAAGAACTGCTTGATACACGGACCAATGAGAAGGTACCTTTATGCCTTGTTTACTAAAGCATTGCACAGTCAAAATGGCCAGGACTAATCTGTGCAAACGAGTGGAGGATGACAATTAATTACAGACTTAGGAAAGAAGTACCACCTGGAAGAGGTCACCAATACGATATTGGAGATGTTGCTCTACCCGGCGGTGCAGAGACTTTTACAACCAGTAGTATATTAAGAGATAAATCTGTGGTTGAATGCATCGAAGCCTCAGGTTAGTCCATAATTTTGCTGTTTAGAGTACGCATAGAATAAAATGCACTTAGGAAAGTAAAAGAGTATTAACTAGGAAGATGTAGAATAATACAGGGCGTGTTTTAAGCTTTAGATGAAGAAGATCGCTCTAGGAATAACGTAGATAACTAAAATCTTAGTTTTCCTGATTTGTACACATAGGCAGATCGATCTTCATACATTTTCGGAACGCAAAATACTAGTTGAGCAGGAAACCCTATCGGACGTCCGACCTTGGTCTATATATAGAGTGTGTTCTAAACGGAAATAGGCCAGTCATATTTTGAAAATTACAGCGAGCGCAAAAAGAGTTAGTGAATAGTGCCTTTGCCTTTTGTAACTGAGAGCAGACCATTACAACCATTAACAGCTCGACTGTTTGTGCCTGAGGGTAAGAAACAATATATATATATATATATATATATATATATATATATATATATATATATATATATATATATATATATATATATATATTTCTATTGTGCGTTGGGAAGGGTGTAGATGTGTTAGAACCATTGTGAAATTTCTGGAGGCAAAACACTGCCAAGATATATATTCAAATAATTGAGAATTATGGTAAAAGTGTGTCTGTAGGTTTAGAAAAGCATTTAAAGAATTATTTCTCGATGGAATGGACCACACACACCAGGAACGTAAGGAAGAATGAAAGCGATTGTTTTGCTGGATTGTTTAAGCTATTACTTAGTATTTTATACAAGATTTAATCATTCTATGGAGGTGGATCATGGACAACTGGCTCTAACTAAGGATTTAGAGGGAAATTGTAGTTACAGTGAACTGGATTTGGGTGTTGCTTCTATACTATGTCCTGTGCATCTTCTTGCACACTGTCTGAAATTTCTATCATCCCCAACCTTTGTGATAGTGGGATTGTGATGGAAAATATAGGGGTTACCTCTAATTCATTTCAGGTTATATCCTGTAAACCCAACTACACATAATAAAGTCATCCACTACTGAGGGAACTCCTGATGCAAGTGCCTTTTGAGTTCAGAGGGCCAATCAGCTAGGACCTACTGCCTGGAGGAAGATCATTAACTTTACTCCCAGGACCAAAGTGGAACCAGCTTCATTCTACAGATGAGTGAAAAACAAGGCCACTGTAGAGTATGCCAGTCACTCCAAGATTATAGACAGTAATAAAATGATGACCCATGTTGGGGCATAGTTATAGTCAGTGATAATTTAAAATAAAGGACAGTGAAAGAACAGTAATATAAAGATATAGCCTGGATATTCTACAAGAGTGATGTCAATCCAGTGATAACCTCCTACGAATTCAGAGACCTTTGAAATATGTTGTTGAACAATTTTCAAGTGCATATTTATTTAATTTTGTAATTGAAGTTTGTTTTTCGTTAAAGATTTTCAAGAAGAAAATAAGAACTGTAAAAATAAATTGTAAATATTTACCAGCAGACTTACTTAATTATTTAAGCTGAGTTCAAGTTCTTGTTGGTAGATAATTTAGTTAATACCCCTAGCAGAGTCAACAATAATAATATAATCATAGGAGGATTTTGAGAGGGAGCCCATAGGAATCTAGGAACATATAATATCATCATACCTAGAAACTTATACAGCTTGATCCTACCTTTGATGTCGATACACCCTTATTCTTTTCAGAAAAGGGGGTATTTCTTATAAGACCAGTCTCTTATCTGGCACTATCCTGGTATCACCTGATACAACTTTTTGTCCAGGATATCTTATAATTTAAATAATAATCAACCCTCTCGTGACACTACAAACTGCCGAAGAAACTTAAAATGGACCAGAATGTGATCATAAAAGAAGTGAAGCATTATTAAAAACATTGGGCTTAATTTTTAGCTGTAGTGGCAAATATTGACCACATTCTCAAACAAATTTTCCACAATTTATACCAACAGTTGGTGTTTAGTTTAGTTGCTTTCATTTCCCTCGATAGTTCAAAATACGTAATTTATATTTTGTGAGACACATTTTGCGATAAAGAGGTAGATCACATACAATCTCCTTTACTGATAGCTTTATATTTATAAAACACAGTTGTCATAGTCGTCAAGAGTATTCTTCTTCCTCTTGGATCCTTAGCCCCCGACTGACGAAGCAGTCAGTGGCCATCTCGCCTAGTGGCATCTTGTAGGGCAGCAACAAACTGTCCCCATTTAGCTCGGTCGGTGGCCATTCTTCATGCCGTACCCCAACTCTGGTTCATGCTTTGCATCTCAGCCTCCACTGTTCTCCGCCAGGTTGTCTTTGGTCTGCCTCTCTTTCGCCGTCCTTCTAGGGTCCATAGCATAGCAGTTCTGGTGATGGTGTCAGGGTCCCTTCTGAGGACATGGCCAACCCAGTTCCAGCGGCTGCCTACAATGATGGTGTGCATGTGTTTTTGACGGCACCGTGCAAGCAGTTCCTGGTTGGAGATGGTATTCGGCCAAAAAATTCGAAGACATCTCCTTTTCTGTTACTATCCAGCACTCCGCGCCATACTAAGGTACAGAAAGTACGCCACTCTCGTATAATCTTAATTTGGTGTTTGTGCTGTACTGAGAAGATTTTCAAATGTTGTTTAGATTTGCAAAGGCTGTTCTGCCTTTATTCATTCTGTTACTGGTGTCTTTGCTTGTTTCGCCGTCTGGTGTTACTATGTTTCCCAGATATGTAAATGTATCTGTTTGTTCCAGCTTTTGGTTCCTTATTTCTATGGGCTCAGAATGTATTACATCGGGTGTCATGACGTCTGTCTTCTTCAGGTTGATATTCATCCCGCTTGTTGACTGTATTTATCCAGTCTGTCTGTTTTTCTTGGAAGTGCTGATGTTGAACGTCACGAGTAAAAGCCACATAAAAGCACTGTCACATAAACTGTAAATGTGTAATGTAACTGGTACCACTTTTACTCTGCGCCATTGTCACATAAACTGTAAATGTGTAATGTAACTGGTACCACTTTTACTCTGCGCCATTGTCACATAAACTGTAAATGTGTAATGTAACTAGTACCACTTTTACTCTGCGCCATTGTCACATAAACTGTAAATGTGTAATGTAACTGGTACCACTTTTACTCTGCGTCATTGTCACATAAACTGTAAATGTGTAATGTCACTGGTACCACTTTTACTCTGCGCCATTGTCACTCAGACGACGAGTACCATCCCCGCCCCTATTAAACACCATGGTAACAAAATAATGTATGCATCTAGTTACAGACTGTCACCAGCAAAACCTAACCTGTGGGTGTCAGCTGAACACATTTGCCACAGTTACGCCCACACCAAGAGCTGCTGCCTCCGTCATCAAAGATCTTCTCGTTGGGTGCGGTCACCAAGTCTTCCAAGTTCCACGCGAAGGGTGAGTCTGTTGGAATATAAAATGGCATATTGGAAACGGCGGTGGTGGATGACAGAAATGGAGACAGCTAAGAAAGCTGGTTTGGTTGGGTAAAGTTAAGTAGGTGACAAATATGGTTAATGTCTACTGTCAGTTGTTATTTTATGTATTCATTCTAATATTTTACGCACCTTAATGAGCAGGGGACAAAGAAGTTACAGACTTTCATAAATGGGTGCTTGCAAAGACAAGAAGGATTGAAATAGAAGGATATTACCACCAACGTGGAACTGACGACAAGAACAAGACAAGTGACAATAGAACAAGAAAAGAGAAGAAGACGGAAGCGATGGATATGACAGATATAGAGGAAACCTGTTGATAGCATTACCAGGCAGCCCTTATTCTGGAATCACCAGGGTAAGAGTAGCAGGGGTAGACACGCGGAAAAGAGAACTGGAGACATCAATCAAAATGATGAGGAAGAAATTAAGCTGATGGCACAAGACATGATTACTTGGTATACGGTTGTTGAAGGCCTATGCTCCTTATGGGAGCTGAACGGTATTGAATGAATGAAGGGGCAATGACCCCGCCATTGAAGTTGTCCCGCTGGAAGGAATCCTAATTCACATCATAAAAAAGAGAAAGAGGTAAAGGAACCCGTTACACGCCCATTGAGGCATATTGGGAATATGGTGTTAGGCCCATATTATCTTGACCGTAGGCACACTAGGGGTGATGTGGTCGGCATCACGCCGGCCGCCTTAACCTTCCCAGAGTTGCTCTGGTACCCAATTGGGGGTGGGTCGACCCAGGAGCCGTTTGTGGCCTAACAAAATCCCACCTCATCTGGGGATCGAACCATAGAATACTGCGCTAGGAAGCCAGTGCACTAATCACTATGCTAAATTCACAACATGTGCTCGTATAATTGGTTTCCATAGCAATTTGCTTTACGCGACGAGTTTGCCAGCGCCCATGTACACCCTCACATTGCTCCATGTAACCCTCACATTGCTCCATGTACACCCTCACATTGCTCCATGTACACCCTCATATTGCTCGCTTCTAGGGGGCAATCATCTTCATCATTTTCCTTTGCTCTCCTAATGGAGCATGAGCTACAATTGCCGCTGGTCCCCGCAGGAAGCCTGCCAGAAGGTAAGCACATGCTCTTGGAGTGGTGATTTCTGTAGCACCTTGTTTTACATGATAAGGTTTCCATTTCCAAGCAACACTTTCATATGATTCGCCTTGTTCAATATGCCTGAGGGTGCAGTAGATTTATTATTTCTTTGTCTCTTTAGAGACCCCCGGGAAATACACGTGGGCTTGAGGGGCCAGTATATATATATATATACTGTTCAAAAAAAGAAACGCAACTTTTTTGGTGTTACTTTTATAAAAGAAATTCGCTGATTGGACATCAGTCAACCTATCAACTGTGTCCACCTGGTCATTAACGTCTCGTGGTTACCTGAATTGTACTCACCTCATGATTCGTGAGGTCATGAAAGAGGTCAAGGTCAAAACAATATTTTTGACAATAACTCGTGACAGGTTCATGAGAATCCCGTGAAACTTACTGAGCACAAAACTCTCTGACCATATTATTGAATGCCTATAAAAGATTGACGCTCCTCGAATAAATTCAGTTGAAAATTCAATGCGCAAGTATAGCTCATCTCACTACAGAACAACGACTCATCATCATTGGACGTTTACAGACTGGACAGTCACAAAGTGTAGTGGCCAGACAATTTCATGTGGTTAGAAGCACCATTAGTCGCCTTTGGAGGCGATTTCAAGAAACTGGCTCAGTGGCAGACTGGCCGTGCAGTGGAAGACCCAGAGTCACAACTCCTGCCGAAGACCGCTTCATACGGATGCGTCACCTCAGGAATCGACTTGCATCTGCGTCCTCTACAGTCCAGTCAATGTCAGCAGCTCGTCGAATTTCAGATCAAACGGTCAGGAACCGGCTGCACGACTCTGGTCTTTGGGCTAGAAGACCCTACAGAGGTCCTGTTCTTACGGACCGGCATCGCCAGAATCGACTGCAGTGGGCGAACCAGCATCGTCAATGGACCGTTGGGAATGACTGGAGACGGGTTTGGTTTAGTGATGAATCATTTTTTGTGCTCCAGCGACACGATAGACGGAGAAGAGTTTACCGCAGAGTCCATGAGCGCTACGCCGCAAGAACAGTGTTGATGAGGCTCCTCTACATGGTGGTGGAGGTGTACTGATGTAGGGGGCGATCAACTTCATGGGAAGAAGTGACCTGGTGCAAATTGAAGGACGCCTGAATGCCCAACGATACGTCGCTGAAATTCTTCGTCCTCACTTCCTTCCACTTCTGGCTGCACGAGGGTCGATTTTTCAGCAGGATAACGCTCGACCTCATGTGGCACAACTCACCACCCAGTTCCTCGCTGACAACAACGTCCAGACCATTCCGTGGCCAGCCATGTCATCAGACATGAATCCCATAGAACACTTATGGGATGAACTCGACAGACGACTCCGCCAGCGAGACGTGGCTCCAGCCAATCTCCGACAGTTGTCTCTTGCACTGCGGGAAGAGTGGGCAGCCATCCCACAACAACAGATCCAACAGCTAATCGGATCCATGTCAAGGAGATGTCGTTCTCTGATAGAGGCCAGAGGAGGCCATACACCTTACTGAAACGGAGGCCTCAGTCGCAAAGAATAAATGTCCAAACCAAATTTAATGAACATCATTTCATTGTTAAAGTCTGAAAGTTTCTTCATGCCAAGATTGAAACATTAATTCCGTAAAATAAAATGTTGGTACAAGTTTGAAATTTTGTGTCCATTACCACTGCAATAATGTTGCGTTTCTTTTTTTGAACATTATATATATATATATATATATATATATATATATATATATATATATATATATATATATATATATATATATATATATATATATATATATAGAGAGAGAGAGAGAGAGAGAGAGAGAGAGAGAGATAGATAGATAGATAGATAGATAGATAGATAGATAGATAGATAGATAGATAGATAGATAGATAGATAGATAGATAGATAGATAGATAGATAGATAGATAGATAGATAGATAGATAGATAGATAGATAGATAGATAGATAGATAGATAGATAGATAGATAGATATAATCTCTCAAAGACCACCGGATATCACATGGTTATTCAGTTTATGCTTTAATTTGCAATTCGCATATTTCATATGTACAGACAATAGTAGAGCGTTAGGTTACATTTACCAATATCTGCAGTATATATGCGTACGTGTGTGCGCGCGAGCGCGCTGGTGCCAGAAAATAAGACTTTCTTTTCCCAAATTTGGCAAGAAAATGGTTTCCGACAGTATATTAATATTAGACAAACATAAAGGTATGTTTTCAGGCACTCGTAAGAAATAAAGAAGTAGAACACTTAGACAACAGAAAAACAACAGACGTGAGTGGCTTACCCAGGGTTCGAACCACGTACCTTCCGTACGACAACTCCGCCTAGCTATCAAGCGAATCACACTGACCCCACGGCCAGCTAGGCATCCCCAAAAAAGGATGCTTTACTGACTATTTATCAGTACGAAACACAAGATAACACAGGAAGTATACAGTGGGCAACTCAGCCCCTTAATGACGCAATCACTTCTGTTGTTCCCCTATTAACAGTATATGTCAGTCCAAACACGACAAAGACCTTGATACTGGGTCCAGTAAATAGTAGAAGACTTAAGGACAGTAGTATAGAACAGAGGGTAGGTTTCTGGTATTGTATAAACATAAATAACACATAAGGAAGGGAAACCCGAGGCCTGTAAACAGTAAATTAATATTAGACAAACATAAAGGTATGTTTTCAGGCACTCGTAAGAAATAAAGAAGTAGAACACTTGGACAACAGAAAAACAACAGACGTGAGTGGCTTACCCAGGGTTCGAACCCCGTACCTTCCGTACGACAACTCCGCCTAGCTATCAAGCGAATCACACTGACCCCACGGCCAGCTAGGCATCCCCAAAAAAGGATGCTTTACTGACTATTTATCAGTACGAAACACAAGTTCCTTATGTGTTATTTATGTTTATACAATACCAGAAACCTACCCTCTGTTCTATACTACTGTCCTTAAGTCTTCTACTATTTACTGGACCCAGTATCAAGGTCTTTGTCTTGTTTGGACTGACATATACTGTTAATAGGGGAACAACAGAAGTGATTGCGTCATTAAGGGGCTGAGTTGCCCACTGTATACTTCCTGTGTTATCTTGTGTTTCGTACTGATAAATAGTCAGTAAAGCATCCTTTTTTGGGGATGCCTAGCTGGCCGTGGGGTCAGTGTGATTCGCTTGATAGCTAGGCGGAGTTGTCGTACGGAAGGTACAGGGTTCGAACCCTGGGTAAGCCACTCACGTCTGTTGTTTTTCTGTTGTCCAAGTGTTCTACTTCTTTATTTCTTACGAGTGCCTGAAAACATACCTTTATGTTTGTCTAATATTAATTTACTGTTTACAGGCCTCGGGTTTCCCTTCCTTATGTGTTATTTCCGACAGTATAAATGAAAAGAAATCTGGTCTGCTGTTGTTATTTGTTTGACGCGAAGATCGGTGTGAACACTTCTACAAGATTGCTGTGAACATCGTTTTATTACGAGATGGAATTAAAAAAAAAAAACATATGCATGTTCTACTTTCATAATGTGTATCCTGTATAAAATGATGTTGAACTTTACTCACTAGAAGTTGCACTACCACATCCGCAAGCTCCCTTCTGACCGTCGTCATAACGTGTAGTACTTGCGCATGATTGCCCGTTATATTTGAGGATTCCACCTTGATTCGTGCACCTCGATGCGCCTCTGGACAGTACTGAGGATATAGGACAAGCACAATTACTACTGTTTGTCTAAATATGTTGTCTTCTAATCGTACAGGGTGTCCATAAAAGAATGTACCTATTTCTTTTTTTTCACCTACTTGACCAGTGTGTGGATTCTTTATCTGCCTTTTCATTTCCCTCAACGCCAACATGTGAAGGTATCCAAGCAATTAAGACTGAACATTCTCTGGAATATAAGTATGTAGTAGCCAGAAATATCTCCTCTGCTATATCAGGTCTACTACATTCTCGTAAGTTTCTAAGTGCTTTAATTGTTGAAAGAGAGTCAGTTAAAACTGTTAGTTTTTTTGGGAGGGTTATTAGAGAATATTTCTAGTTTATTTGGAATTGATAACAATATATATATCCTAATTATAACCCATCAGAGGTTGAACGGGATATTTTTCTTCATTAATTTAAAACCAAAAAAAAAAAAAAAAAACCAGAAACAAAAACAAAAAAAGTGTGTGGAGAGACATGTAACAATTACCGGTTGCAACTCAACTGCGAAAGTTTCACTTGAAATACCGCCGTGCGCATTTAACAGCATAATCCGTTTTCACGTGCCATATTGAATATTTTGGACAATCCACCAGCCAATAACCGAAATAAAGGAAACTAACAGAGAGGTTTAAAAAAATAGCCTTTACAGAACAATTTTGTTATTTAATTTTTATTTTATTTTAATGATGATGGAAAATATCCCATTCGACCTCTGATGGGCTATAATTAGGATATAAAGTGTTTCAATGCCACATAAGATGAATAACTGCCGATAACGAGAAAGTGGCATCACAAATGTCAAATCATTGTAAATATGGCAAGGGGTCTGAGTGGCTAAGAGGTAAGGCGTCCGCCTCGAATTCTAGAGGTACCAGGTTCGGTTCCCAGTTGAGGGGAATATATTTTATGGAAAATATTTTTCAGAACCAGTGGTCCTAATAATGTCATACTCCCCCCTGGTCTCCTGGGTAGTGAGATTGGATGCAGGTCCTGTGTGCAAGTTGCGCACGTTAAAAATCCCACGGCAGTTGGAAATCGTAAAGAGTAGGCCTGTCAGGCCGCTGCCCTGGCAAAATTTAAAAATTAGAAACCTACCTATCACAAAAATATTTATAGAATGTGTGATTCCTATATACACATATTGGGATTCTCGCCGGTGCTACGGAGTTCGTGCACAGTGCTGAGATCCTCTTTGTGTGATCTACGGGAGGAGATCGGAGCACTGATGGAGTAGTCCGTGTGCAATGAATCAATCAATACCCTTTAGCTCCCCAAGGAGCATAGGCCTTTAACAAACACATGCCAAGTCTTCCTGTCCTGTGCCATCCGCTCAAGTTTTTTCCATGTTTTCCTCATCATTTTCACCTCTGTTTCCAGTTCTCTTCTCCATGTGTTTTTTTTTTGGTCTAACTCTGCCTCTCTTTCTCTGTGGATTCCAGAACAAGGAATGCCTTGTAATGCTATCAACAGGTTTCCTCAATGTGTGTCCTATCCATCGCCAGCGTCTTCTTCTCAACTCTTGTTCCACTGGCACTTGTATGGTTCTTGTCATCAATTCCACATTTGTGACTTTGTCATACCATTTCAGTCCTTCTATTCTACGCAAGCACCCGTTTATAAAAGTCTGTATCTTTCTAGTTGTTCTCCATGTCTCAGGGCCATACAATAGGACTAACTTCACATTTGAGTTGAAGATTCTTATTTTCGTGTTGGACGTGATTTCTCTTGTTCTCCATATGTTTCCCAATGCAATGAAAGCTCCTCTTGCTTTTTGTATTCTTATTTTGATATCTGTCGTAGATTTTATGATAGGAGAATTAAGACTAGGGGTTGGTCCCTTCTGAATAGAGTTGAATGGGTGATTGACACCGTGAGAATTAATAAAACAAATAGAATTTCCACACAGGTGAGTTGATAAACTGTGGTATAGAGGCTGTCGCTGAAAGCGAAAAGAATTTCTTCTCTCTCTCTCACCTATCCTCTACGACGGCTTTTACAGAGTCCGACAGTCTAAACCACATATATATATATTACATATAATTTTATCTACTCACGGGCACGCACATACACGTGACGACAGTTAAACACACAGACGTGGGAAATCTATAACAATGAATATATATATTAGAACGAGCTGACCACGCCCTGCTTTAGTTCAAGAGAGATCTTTATTATTATCATCAACAAAAAATCTTCTCACAACACCAAAAATACATCAAGGAAAAACATATACAAATAGTCATAAAATTCAAGGAAAATGCTACAAGGATGATAGCCCCGTTATGATCTTAACTCTAGGTTTAGCCCACAGCCCCGTTAAGAGAACAGATGATAGCCCAAAGAGTTATAGATACGTAGGGTTTAGTCTAAGAGATTTCTTTCTTTCTCGTCAATATATGAACAGAGTTGGATATATCTGCTTTAACCTAAGAAAAAAACAGAAACTCTAGCATTTTGTAACAAATTCTGCAGGTAAAAAAAAAATGTAAGACAGCAACTGTGTGACGATAATACACCGGTAAAATAACACTCAGACCTGTGTACTCTCATTCATCCAGCCATGGCCTTTCTTACACATGTATACTCACAACATTGCTCGCTGCCTCTGGGAACATACTAATTCTAGGACCTTCACACAGACCCGAAAATGCAGTCCTTGACCAAGAAATCCCCAGTTCCAAAAGACGTACTAAACTCTCAGGGAACGATTCCTTGGGGGTTCTAATTTTTCGAATGTCTGATTAAGTCACATAAAATTTTGTCCAGGCACGAAAGTTAGCAGAGCACAATGTCATTAGCTTTGGATTCTAGAATTAAGGAATGTCAGATCGGTGTCTACTTCCAGGAAGGTACTATATTTTGTCACCACAATACTAGTCACAATCTCTTGCGGAATGTTAATCTTGTAATATTCTCGCCGCCAGGCAGCATGTACATTTAAATTTGTGGAGCAATATGACCTGGCTCAAAAGCCCAATATATATATTTCTAGTCTTTAGAAACCGTTAGTGCGGTTGCTATTACTGTCTCTCTCTGATGGCTTATGCACTGTCAGACCCGTGTTACTTGAAACAAAGAAACCCACGGGGTTAAAGATAGGAAATGTCTATGCTTCTCACAAATATGTCTCTCAGGTTACTAAACGCTGGCAAGTTGGGTACCACCGTTTCACTATATAAAAGAAAGAACACATATCAAATAATTTACATATATGTACTCAATATAACTTACATTTAAAACAGCAAGCCTACAGCTTGACTTATTATTTAAATTTTCCATAAAGTAAGTTATATAAAAATCAATCATCAGGAATTTAGGAATATCTTCGTATTCCGTCACTATTCACTGATGTAGCATCTAGCATTTATAAGTTAGTTATTAAAACAGTTTCGACTGAGTATTTAACAGTTAAATTAAACTTATTTCAGCTACTTGTTTAGTAAGCTAAAAATATAATTTATTATGTATTTCCACTGTAACTCGTCGACTAGAGAAATAACAAACTATCAAAATATTCACTCTGCACACAGAACTAGTTTAAAATGGAATCGGCGATTTTAACACTAAATCACTTCACAAAACTAGATATCTATTATATATAATATTAATATACCTCAACCCCAGAATTACTAAGAACGTTAACCCACTTCGCACAAACTAAGGCCATCTCTATTTACAGAGATTATTTAGAAATCGAACGAAGGTTGTTCTAGTCTAACTGCAAAGTTACTGAGTGAAATGAAATAGTTTCAAACGTGGGTTAATATTTTAAACCAGACAAAGGATGAACTATTATTTCGTAGAACGAAATGCTCTCCCCTTTCCGGCTTAAACGATACGTTTCACACCTAACATGTCGTAACTGCCACCACTGACCAAGATGTACGCGTGTCAGTTTCAAATCTCAGACAACCTGTCTCCAATGCAGGGCAGTTTTCACACTACAGCTGACCATGGCCCACAGTGAGCGCCGTGTCAGTTTGGGATTTTTCAGACAAATGTCTGAATACTGACCGGTGCAGATGTAAAGTATCACACCTCACCGGGACTTATGCCGAGAAGAAGCTCGCGCGCTCGGTGAGAATGTAGACTATTGTCTACGTCCTATGTTCAGCGAACCGACTTATCACGCCTTCTGACGCCCTGCAGCCCTGACATCTACGTAATATCGTCCTAGCGCGATTCTCAGTTTTGAGAAAGAAACAGGTAAAGTTTAAAAATACTGAAGAAAATATTTTTCGCAACCGAGTGATGCGAAAAATACAGGAAAAACAAGTATGGAAAGAATATAAATGAAAGGATTAGGGTGAGAGAATAGGAAGAAGATGTAGGTAATTTAATGACATAAAGACCTACGTGACAGGACGTCCCCCCTTAAGATATGGAAGCACTCCATGTCTACGTTATGGAATTAAATTTCCTATAACCGTAGCTTCGGGGTGTCTGTCTTCTTCCCTCTCATCTTCCCCCTCCATCTCTCTCCAATTCCTACTCAAGTCTACTCCCCAAAGTTTCCTTCCTCTGGAATGTCTCCCATGCGCGCTTGAAAGAGCATCGCCGCTTCTGACATTTTTGAAAGATTTCTTGTGATAGCGGTGGAATATCCCTGCCACTATCGTCATCTTCGTCAGTTTTGGCGATCGTCAGGAGATGGTCGGAGGTCGGCACTGGTCTTTCCAAGTATCTCTTTAAGAGATTTAAATGGAAAACCTTCTCCTTTCCTTGAATAGAGATCTGGTAGTTAGCCTTAGAAATCTTTTTCAGGACGGTAAACGGCCCTTGCCATCCGATCTTCAGTTGGTTGTTCTCGGTAGGGAGTAACACCAAAACTTTCTCTCCTGCTTCCAGTTCTCTCTCTTTCGCGACTTTCCTGTATCGGTTAGCGTGCTTTGTGCGTGCTCGCTTAAAGTTAGTCGTTGCTAGGTCCCACCCTAGTTTCAACCGTTCCTTTAAAACCGACACATATTTACTGGCTGAGACAACTGTCTCATCAGCCTTCTCGTCTGTCAGAGACTGAAGTAAGGCTTCAAGCGGGCCCTTAATGGGTCTGCCGAATAAGAGTGTAGCTGGCGGAAATCCTGTGGAAGTATGAGGAGATTCTCTGTAGCCAAATAATGCTGCAGGAATACAGAGATCCCAATCTTCAGGTTTCACTTGTGCCAGCTTACTTAGCATCATGGTGAGGTTTCCATTAGCACGTTCCACGAGCCCATTTCCGGCCGGAGTATATGGCTTAGTGTGGATGTGCTGGGTCCTCAAGATCTTAACGATCTCATCCATCAACAGGTTTCGGTATGGAGATCAATTATCCGTCAACACTTTTTGAGGGAATCCCAACCGAGTGAAAATCTGCACGAGGGCTTCTGCGACATGCTTGGCATCTGCGCATGTTAGCGGGATAGCTTCTGCCCATAAAGTGCATGTATCGACTAAGGTCAGGATAAACCTGTTCCTTCTTTTAGTCCTGTCGAAAGGCCCTAAAATGTCGATCACAACCCGTTCAAATGGTGTACCCACTATTGGCATTTCACCCAAAGAGACTGGGGGTGCTCGTTGCTTGGGTGGCACACGTTGGCACTGGGCACAGGATTTGACATATCTGATAATATCAGTGTTTACTCCTGGCCACCAATAATGAGTGGTTATACGTTGGTTTGTGGCGTTCTGTCCCATATGTCCGCTAAAGGGAAGAGAGTGCCCCATTTCTAGGATTCGGCTTCTGTACTGTTTCGGTACTAGGAGCTGGTTGTAACCTTGGTCAGGCATGCCCGTTCTCCGATAAAGTACGCCATCCTCAGAAAAAATGTCCCCGTGCTGTTTGGGTTCCTTAGCCATGGGCAGTTTCCTAAAGCAGGGTGCCAAAGTAGGGTCCTTGTATTGCGCTTCTTTAAGTTCCAAGGGTAATAAATTCGGCGCAGGCTCCCGTTCCTTCTTGGTTTGCCCTCTTGTAGTTACTGCTGCCACAATCGGCTCTCCCGGTTTACCAATACACACGTATCTCCCTCCAAGTATGACTGGGTAGATGGGATCATCCATAACAGCCGCTTTGATCACGCCTCTGACAAAGTCAGAGTGTATCTCCACCAATGCGATGGGAAGCGCTGTAGGTGCATCACTCTTAGAAACTCCACAAAGTTTGACGGTCTCTCCTGTCTCTTCACCGGGTTTAACCAGGTTTCTGGCAACAATGCAATCGTAAGAAAGCCCCGTGTCGAATAAACAAAGACTTTGAGAACCGTTCAAAGTAACAATACCTCGCGTTGAGGGTCCATCCCCAACAGGTTGGGAATCACTGTCAATAATTCCGCCTCGCGAGACTGTTAATAAGCATCCGATGCGTTTAGGCTCGGTGTGCTCGGTCTGATCATATGTCCCGTGCTCAGGGGTTCTCCCTTAGCCACCTTGTCCTTTCTGGCTACGCTGCCATGTAGGGTGGTCGGGTTGATCAGACTGTTTGGGGTGGTTGGGGTACTTGTTCTTGTAGAACTTGGATTTTTCAGGAGGGGGGTTTTGAGGTCCAGTTTCTCTGTGGTTATTTTTGTTAGAAGCCTGAGAAGATTGCTCTAGGTTATGTTTTCGAAAATGCTCCTCTGTCGGTTTCCGCTTTGTGGCCGGTAGTTCAGCCAGCGCATTGTGATAACGCTCAGACTTTTCCAAAATGTCTTCCAGTTTTTCTGCCCCCTGCTCAGCGAGAAATCTCCGGGTATCTGCAGACAATGTGTTCTTTATTTGTTCTGTTAAAACAAATTCCTCAAGACCTTCATAGGTAGAGGGGAGCTGTGAGAGCTCTAGGCACTTTGTCAGATAACCCTTCAAACGAGACGAGAACTGCTGAAAAGTTTCAGAATTCTCTTTCCGGCTGTTGCGAAACAGTTGCAAAAATTTGCGAGCGTTCATTTCAAAGCGCTCCAGTAACGCTTTCTTCAACAGATCATAGTTGTCTTGTTGGCTGCTCTCCAGTTTTGCATACACATCGTAAGCAGAACTTTTCAAAGCCTGGGAAAGCTTCATGTTCCAACGCGACCTCTCTAAACCGTACAGAGTTGCAATTTTCTCAAATTTTTCTAGCCAAATGTCAATCTTCTCATTTGGACAAGGGAAAGAATCTAGCGGAAAAGACATAGCAGTGAGATGGGTGGATTGAGTGTTAGAAGGATCAGTTAAGGAAGAATGAGGAGAAGACTCTCCATTGCTGGAGGTAGAGGCAGCACCACGACTTTGGAATTCAAGAGTTTTAAGAGCTAACTCATGCTGTCTCTGTTCTCTCTCCTTCTCATGCTGTCTCTCCTTCTCTTTTTCCTCATGCTGCATCCTGCGGATTTCCATTTCCTCGTCCATCTTCTTCTGCTGTAAAGCTTCGGCTGCTTCTTCTTTCCTCCTTAGTTCTTCTTCTTTCCTCTCCGCATCATATCTCTCAAGTTCGTCCCTGACGAAAGCTTTCGCTTCTTCTCCTTCCAGTCCCTCCTCTCTCGCTTCGTCCCTGAGGAGTTGTCTAAGCTTTGCCCTCTCGGCCATATTATGTCAGTGACTGAGACACGTGGAGATAGAAAATAGGAAAAAGAATAACCTGGTTCCTACCACTTACGAGAAAAAAATTACCAAAAAATCAAAAGATGATATATTTAACCCTGGGATACCTCCTCCAAAATAAAATCTAACTATCGCTGCTATTATCGGCAATAAAGCACCTAATGCAAAACACGACTACGCCAACTAAATGGTAGTTAAGATTTTCCCTGAAAAATAAGTTGCTACAGTGGAAAACACAATGATTAATCAAAATTTCGGAGAAAAAAAAATGTCCCCTTAATTGTTAATCCACTATCAAGTTTACCCCTGAAGACAGTTAGGGTGAGGGAGGGAATTAATCTGGACAAATAGTCCGAAACGCACTCCTTAACTTAGTTCAAACACCTTCCTGCTTCAGAACCCTTGTGACTGTTATACACTCACAAAACTTTACCAGCGTTTAGTATTACAAAATCATTAATTAACATGTATTCCGACAAAATCAACCTGAAATCCAAATGTATAATGCTTCTTAATTAATGCTGTGGATAAAAACTTATCAGTTTGTGTGGTCAGCACGCTCGTAAACAGATCGTTAGTCTAGGGGATAAATTATTTTTAAAAGATACAAAACTCACAAGACATCACACTCTTACTCTATATCAGAATAAAATCATAAGTACAAAAACCCGATAGACGAGTCCACGTTTGTCGTACTCGTCTTCCTATTCTAAGTTCAAAGACCGGAAACGAGCAACCATTTGTCGTACTCGTCTTCCTATTCTAAGTTAAAAAGACCGGAAACGAGCCCACATTTGTCGTAGATTTTATGATAGGAGAATTAAGACTAGGGGTTGGTCCCTTCTGAATAGAGTTGAATGGGTGATTGACACCGTGAGAATTAATAAAACAAATAGAATTTCCACACAGGTGTGTTGATAAACTGTGGTATAGAGGCTGTCGCTGAAAGCTAAAAGAATTTCTTCTCTCTCTCTCACCTATCCTCTACGACGGCTTTTACAGAGTCCGACAGTCTAAACCACATATATATATATTACATATAATTTTATCTACTCACGGGCACGCACATACACGTGACGACAGTTAAACACACAGACGTGGGAAATCTATAACAATGAATATATATATTAGAACAAGCTGACCACGCCCTGCTTTAGTTCAAGAGAGATCTTTATTATTATCATCAACAAAAAATCTTCTCACAACACCAAAAATACATCAAGGAAAAACATATACAAATAGTCATAAAATTCAAGGAAAATGCTACAAGGATGATAGCCCCGTTATGATCTTAACTCTAGGTTTAGCCCACAGCCCCGTTAAGAGAACAGATGATGGCCCAAAGAGTTATAGATACGTAGGGTTTAGTCTAAGAGATTTCTTTCTTTCTCGTCAATATATGAACAGAGTTGGATATATCTGCTTTAACCTAAGAAAAAAACAGAAACTCTAGCATTTTGTAACAAATTCTGCAGGTAAAAAAAAATGTAAGACAGCAACTGTGTGACGATAATACACCGGTAAAATAACACTCAGACCTGTGTACTCTCATTCATCCAGCCATGGCCTTTCTTACACATGTATACTCACAACTTTGCTCGCTGCCTCTGGGAACATACTAATTCTAGGACCTTCACACAGACCCGAAAATGCAGTCCTTGACCAAGAAATCCCCAGTTCCAAAAGACGTACTAAACTCTCAGGGAACGATTCCTTGGGGGTTCTAATTTTTCGAATGTCTGATTAAGTCACATAAAATTTTGTCCAGGCACGAAAGTTAGCAGAGCACAATGTCATTAGCTTTGGATTCTAGAATTAAGGAATGTCAGATCGGTGTCTACTTCCAGGAAGGTACTATATTTTGTCACCACAATACTAGTCACAATCTCTTGCGGAATGTTAATCTTGTAATATTCTCGCCGCCAGGCAGCATGTACATTTAAATTTGTGGAGCAATATGACCTGGCTCAAAAGCCCAATATATATATTTCTAGTCTTTAGAAACCGTTAGTGGGGTTGCTATTACTGTCTCTCTCTGATGGCTTATGCACTGTCAGACCCGTGTTACTTGAAACAAAGAAACCCACGGGGTTAAAGATAGGAAATGTCTATGCTTCTCACAAATATGTCTCTCAGGTTACTAAATGCTGGCAAGTTGGGTACCACCGTTTCACTATATAAAAGAAAGAACACATATCAAATAATTTACATATATGTACTCAATATATCTTACATTTAAAACAGCAAGCCTACAGCTTGACTTATTATTTAAATTTTCCATAAAGTAAGTTATATAAAAATCAATCATCAGGAATTTAGGAATATCTTCGTATTCCGTCACTATTCACTGATGTAGCATCTAGCATTTATAAGTTAGTTATTAAAACAGTTTCGACTGAGTATTTAACAGTTAAATTAAACTTATTTCAGCTACTTGTTTAGTAAGCTAAAAATATAATTTATTATGTATTTCCACTGTAACTCGTCGACTAGAGAAATAACAAACTATCAAAATATTCACTCTGCACACAGAACTAGTTTAAAATGGAATCGGCGATTTTAACACTAAATCACTTCACAAAACTAGATATCTATTATATATAATATTAATATACCTCAACCCCAGAATTACTAAGAACGTTAAACCACTTCGACCAAACTAAGGCCATCTCTATTTACAGAGATTATTTAGAAATCGAACGAAGGTTGTTCTAGTCTAACTGCAAAGTTACTGAGTGAAATGAAATAGTTTCAAACGTGGGTTAATATTTTAAACCAGACAAAGGATGAACTATTATTTCGTAGAACGAAATGCTCTCCCCTTTCCGGCTTAAACGATACGTTTCACACCTAACATGTCGTAACTGCCACCACTGACCAAGATGTACGCGTGTCAGTTTCAAATCTCAGACAACCTGTCTCCAATGCAGGGCAGTTTTCACACTACAGCTGACCATGGCCCACAGTGAGCGCCGTGTCAGTTTGGGATTTTTCAGACAAATGTCTGAATACTGACCGGTGCAGATGTAAAAGTATCACACCTCACCGGGACTTATGCCGAGAAGAAGCTCGCGCGCTCGGTGAGAATGTAGACTATTGTCTACGTCCTATGTTCAGCGAACCGACTTATCACGCCTTCTGACGCCCTGCAGCCCTGACATCTACGTAATATCGTCCTAGCGCGATTCTCAGTTTTTGAGAAAGAAACAGGTAAAGTTTAAAAATACTGAAGAAAATATTTTTCGCAACCGAGTGATGCGAAAAATACAAGAAAAACAAGTATGGAAAGAATATAAATGAAAGGATTAGGGTGAGCGAATAGGAAGAAGATGTAGGTAATTTAATGACATAAAGACCTACGTGACAATATCACTGTCTGTCCCTCCAAGTTTGTCTATATTACTGCAAAGATATGTGTACGATTATACATCTTTTGGTGGTGTTTCTTCAAGTTCAACCTTGTTATCATTTCTTGCATTTATTCTCATAATCTTTGTCTTTTCCCTGTGTAAGACTTATTCCTCTCATCGAGAATGATTTTTGATAATTAAGATAGATTCTCATAACTCTCTAAGAGATAAGTAAAGAAATCACTGATTTCACGAGTTTGTCCCTGGATTTCTAGTCCAGTGTATCAAAAAGATATGTGTACGGAGGCTATTGTGACCTAATCTTTGTCTCTCTGTGTATCGAGAATTTTGTCGTAGATTTTTGATAGGTGATTAAGATAGATTCTGGTCCCGTCTGAATAGAACAAAAGGTGGTAACTCTCTAGAGATAAGGTAAAGAAATAGATTTCACGAGTGAAATGGTGAAAAGGTTAGATAGAGTCTGTCCCTGGATTGAGAAGATATCTAAGCCTATCGCTACGACTAGATTTTTTTTATCAGACAGTATACCTTTCTGTATATATTAACGTATACACTATAACCACTCACATACACACACACAGATAAGTGACGACAATTAGACGCACAAACGTGAAACTATAGTAAATGGAGTAGGGATATTGGGCTGAGCTGAACAACACAGGTAATTAAGTTTTATGATAAGTTTATTTACCATAGAAAAACTTCACAACATCTAGTATCAATAGCGATAGAAAAAATCATAGGTTACAGAAATCATAAAGAAATAAACCCCATAAGTGCAATCCTCTCTGTTGAGACAAGATCCCACAAGAAGAAGTTAATTAACCCCCAAAAGGTCAAAAGATTTGCGCTATGATATAGAATTTGGCTATACTGTAAAGAACAGAGTTCCTAATTGATCTATTCTGAAAAATAACAGTATTAACAAACCAAAGAAAGGCAAAACAAAGTGAGTACCATGATTATACAATGGAAGAATTATTCATTCCTTCTTTCTCTCGCTTCAGACAACCTGTGGCCACGTTCATTCGCGCTTACCTAATTGTTGATTAACAACATCTGGAACATATATCCGTGGTACAAACAGCAAATCCAGTGTTGGGTTGTTTTGGCAAAATAAGCCCCAGCTCCTCCAAGTTTGATTAATCCGGTTATTTGGGGAACGCTTACTTCGTTACTGTTAATTGGATCTGTTTATTTCACATCAATTAGTCCAGGTAGAAAAATAATTGCGAGATCTAGTGTTCACAGTGTCATTAGCTTGTAATTCCAATACTTAAAGATAATATCAGGTATGTAAATCTCTCGGGATAAAAATCCTCGTCACACCACAGTGGTCGGTGGTCGGGTAATGTTAATTGTTGATAATTTCGCCACAGCTGGCTGAATGTATATGAAAATGGAAAAAGAAATCTGGATAGCTATAGGTTCAGTTACAATTATTCTTATAGTCTTTTGTTGGTACTCTCTCTCTCTTTCTGGGTAAAACAAAAGGGCCGAACAGGTCAACCTCGAAGACCAGCTATTTGCATAAGAATGTTTGTTTTTCGCCTATTGGACGTAGACTTAGACCCATTTTTCTCAGATTTAGGCCGCTGGTAGGTTTTGGTTTATGACCCGTACTGGATTTTAGGAAGAAAATACGTAACATTTAATCACAATATCAGTATCTATCCTAACCCGCGTAACGGTATAATTTAATATCCACTCGGTGATTAGATTTGATTAGAAAACACAAGTGTAAAGCTTATCTTATCGTTCTTATTAACCCGTGAAATAAATCCTAGTCATTTACAAAAATTACTCATAATGGATTAGAGATAAATACATATTCCGTCGGTACAACATTGCTTAGTGCATTTACTAGTCAATTAAAATATCTCTTACTGGTTAATAGCAATTAATCAAGTTTACGTTACAGCTGGAAGAATTATATGAATATATATATATATATATAAATATATATATATGTATATATATATATATATATATATATATATATATATATATATATATATATATATATATATATATATATATATATATATATATATATATATATATATATATATATATATATGATGGGGCCGAAAAAGACGCCCGCCCCCTTCCTGTTTTTGGCATATTTATCGCCCATATTTTCGATGTGCGCGCAGCACTCTAGGATGTTAAAAGTCTTCAAGATTGATGAAAAGGCCATAATAATGCCTAAAAATTAAGTTGTGGTGTAGAATTGTGTTTTTGCTCTAGAAATAGTTGTGTATATTTGTGTGTTTTCGGGCCTTCTAAAGCAATAATCGAGAGCGTTGTTTATGCGGCTAAATTAATACGCCTAGCGCGCAGTAAGTTGAGTGATTCGCCAAGGGTCTATATAAAGCGTGTGAGAGCCAGCAGCGACCTTTCCTAGTATCAGCCCAGACGAGAGAACAAACAAGACGAGGTGACCGGTGTAGGTAGCAGATGGACCAGAGCACGTGAGCTGTAATTCTTAGCGCATTTTGTATTTAGCATTCGTGTTCTATAAGTCTGAAATTATATTCAGCACGAGTCTGTTTTAATGTTTAGTGAATTAGGTCTAAATAAATAGATAGATGTGTTCCCAAAGGAAATGTCTTTTTAGGGCATTATGATTTAGTCTCGGAAATGATAGATGAGTGAAAATAATGTTTGATAGGTTTTATTAGGCATGCTAAGTCCAGATTGCGGCTGTAAGAGCGATTATTTCATTCATCAGAAAGGCAGATATAGTATGAAGCTATTTCACTGGAATTTAGATAAGATTAACAATAGCAAGATGGCAGCCACGTGGCGAGGACTGTATAAAAAGCGGCGAATAACACGCCCAGCGTGGTAAACCTATAATGTTACGCCATGTGACACGTTGTGTATTTAGTTCCAGTTTTGTTTAAGTCGAGAATAATTATATTTTATTCTTTATGTAAGAGCATTTAAGTGTATTTCACGATAGCCTACTTATCAATATCCTACTGTTTATCTTTAGTGGTTACTTTGAAGTGAGGATAGTCATTTAGATTTCTGGTGAGATTAGATCTACTATTTGGTGCGTAAGGCACGTTGAGACAGGTGTTTCTGTCTTTGCTCCTGGTGGAGCATGGAAACACCAATGCAGCTGGTGTCCATTACAGGCCCACAATAAGCATTTTGAGGCTATTGCTGTGGTTGTTTCGGTGACGGTAACGATGTGTTTCGTGTGATGAGTTCCCAATCTCATCAGGGGTCATATACGACACGCTAGTTACCAGGCGCACCAGTGGTCACTTACGACATGTTCAGAGGGCAGTGACGAATATTGAGATTTTTTTTTTTGATTTTTTTTTGCGTTCGCCCGCTAATACTCGAGGCGAAATCTCATGTTATTATTTTATGTCTAACCTGACATTGATTTTACGTGAGTATCCCTTTATTTCTTGTACAGAGACAGGTGTCCCTCGCCATTCAGGCAAATACTCGCCGATTTCGGAGGTACCCATTGCAGCTGGGTCGGCTCAGGAGCCGCCAGTCCCTGGTCGACATTGAGAGTATTTGATGTACATGTAGTTGAAGAATATTATTTTATGTCCATGTTATTATTATTTAGTTATGGTTATGTGTAGAATGGTTTGAGAGCACGTGGGCTCACTTGGAGATATATATTTCTCTTCTCCGCTCCTGAGGGAGCATGGGGCCACCAGTGTGGTTTGCCTCTGCATGAAGTATTCATATGCTCGTGCAGTAGTGGTTTCAGTAGCAATCTGTGTTACATGGTGAGATTGCCAGCCTCATGCACAACACCATACTAGTCTCATTGGACGACATGCATGAGTGTGTGTGTGATAGCTGAGTGTGTGCTCTTGCAGTAGTTGTTTTGGTAGCAACCGATGTTACACGGTGAGATTGCCAGCCTCAAGCACAACACCTTACTAGTCGCATTGGACGACACGCATGAGTGTGTGCGTGTGTGATAGTTGAGGGTGGCGTGGAAGGACTGTTTGGCAGGTGAGAGCATCATTATTTAACTACTATGATTTTAACTATTCGTTGCTTTGTTTGTTTCTTCAGACTAGCAATCGAGCACTGTTGGGTGTTTTGTTATGTTCGTTGGTTTATTTGTTTAATGTTTGCTTAGTCACTGAATGGGTTGTAAAAATAAATACAGCCCCTGCCTCTAGAATCAAGAGTTTTATTGTTGTTCGGGTCGGTGCGAGTGTGAAAAGAGAGTGATCAAACATATCACAATATAATCATCATCATCATCTCGCCCACCCTATCATATATATATATATATATATATATATATATATATATATATATATATATATATATATATATATATATATATATGTATATATATATATATATATATATATATATATATATATATATATATATATATATATATATATATATATATATATATATATATATATATATTAATCTGCTAGCCAATTAACACAGTAAATCCTAGAGAAATATAATGACCGAACTTTAACAATTAAATCAACTCAAAATGCTAGTAAATATAGTTACCGCAACACAGAAAATGAAACTATCTCCAATCGAAATACTAAGAAATCCACTTTAACAATGGTCTAGGGTTCGAAGCTAGATGTTCCGAAAATTCAGAGGCTACTAGATAAATGATTTTAAAAGCTGGGATATATACTACTGGACAAAAGTTAAGGGCCGCCATTCAGTTTAGACAAGGTTTATATAATTGATTGGCAAACTGTAAAGACAAGTGAAAATGTCATTAAAACTGAGCTCAGAGAAATGTGTATACATTTCTGTGTGCAATAGGTTTTTTTTTTTAAATGTCCAAAAACTGGGTCACTTTAACCCGCACGTGAAAATTGCCATTGTTGCTGCAAAAACTCGTGGTTTTTGCAACACGCTCCACTAGTTCAAAAGGTGAAAAAGTGAGTTGAATTTGAATGCACGTGGGAAATGATCATCGGTAAAGAGTGTTCACCGTTGGTATGCAATAAATCAGTATGACAAGTGGTCGAAATGATCATTGCATTAGCCATGCCACCAAGGAGAAGTCTCAGCACAGTAGACCGTGATGGATCCATGGCATGGATTCAGGATTCGGTTCGTCATGTTGCAAGCCGTTTAGCAGTGTCCCACTCTTCCATTCAGAGACTTCTTGAGAGATTTCAAGCTACCGGACATTTGGAAAATCGACCCTGCTCAGGAAGAATTATATAAACCTTGTCTAAACTGAATGGCGGCCCTTAACTTTTGTCCAGTAGGATATATATATGAAATTGGTAGAAATTCGCTATCTCTTGCGAGATATAACGCCTTCGCCCAGATTTTGGAAAAATCTGCGGTCGATCCTGAATCAAAGCTGTATTTCTCACTTATGCCGACTGCAGACTCTTCGCTAGCGAACGGACTTTCTTTTGATCTGGCGTCTCTCACTGTCGCTAATTAAGTTCCAAACAAACGAATGTGGGGTGGGGTTAACTGTGGTTATCTCTCCTTTCCTCAGATTAATTCCCACTGACCAATGTAACTACCGAAAGTACGTCTTTTGACTTATCGCCCTTGATTTTACCATTAGACGACTCATTCTCTGATCTATCACTATTCAACGATTGCCCAATCGTTCGCGTGATAATACAGTTAACGGCTCTGGACTAGCTAATAGGTATGTTTGTAAACATTCCTAGTGTCTATAAGACATAGAGAGAAAGAAAATAGGCGTGGCTAAAATATGAGTTCGACAGACATCGAAGCGCATGCCTTCTGCGTTAACAAAACGTGAATATTAATAAGCAAGGCAAGGTGGAAAACAGGTGGAAGCAAAAACGTGTGGATTCATGTAATATATTTACATAACTGTCACAAATTTTCATTTTCTCTTGTATCTGATTATGGTTATGGGACAGAAGAGCCAAGTCATCTGCAAAATCCAGATCATCAAGCTGTTTAGTCAGATTCCACTGGATTCTATGTGTCGTAAGTTTTATAGATACGCCTTATTGCTATGGTCCCAATCGAGCAGAGGTGAGATGGTGAAATCTAGGTGAGAGAAAGGTGTGAGAAATAGTCCTGTTTACGAGGATTACAGAGTGTAGGAAAAATTACAGTCTTGGATTGAATAATTTTTCAACCCAACCTATCTAGTACGACACACTTAACTGGAGACGTATTTTTCCGCTTTTGATGTTGGTCCAAATACACTATCCTCTCGTACGCACTCACAAACAATTTTGTGACATCAATACGTACATACGTAGAAACGAACAGGGAAACTATGGGCACATATACTGGGGGCAGGGGAGGTTTTGACCAAAACTAATAGCTTAAAGTTGATTAAGTTTATTATAACTTTAGAAAAAATATAGATCACAACATAAAATACACCGTTATCATTACATCATTTGAATAATAATTACATAAGAGAAAAGAACAAAATATACCCTCATCGACCCTCCCTCTGGAACATGGAAAACCTAGGAATGATCACGCCCGGGGTTTATTTACCAAAAAGATCAAACTAGTGATTAACAATGGGGAGTGGGGTAGTGAGGATGGATACAAGGTATGTCCGTAATTTTTCTATCCCGTGGGCCTTCAGACTTTGTGAGAGATAGATAACAGAGAAGGTGTTATATTAGTAGTAACTTTAAGAAAATAAATTCTTTTGTTCCGTTTTCCCGCTCTACATTCATACGTGAGCGCTCACAACATTCAAACTTACCCTCTGCCGACACTACATACGTCCAAAGAATTTATCAAACCACAAAATGTATTAAAGACTATTATATGACCTGTTAATTTTGTCCCGTTCAGCCCCATAAATCTCCGTATAGGCACTGCTATTTTCTCTCCGAGTTTCGCTGGATGGGTGCGTTGATTTATAATTTTCCTGGCGGGTCTTCTTCGTCTGATTTGCAGGTATTTAATTGGGAATAAGTTTGTTTTCTAGGATTCTGTCGTAATGACTGGGAAATATCTCAAACAGCAGAATGTTACTCCCAGACTGTTCTTGGAAAGAAATAGCCGTAAAGGTTCTCTGTAGAAGTTGGTGGTAGGAATAGTGTTAACTGTCATCTGGGTTTAACTAAATAAATTCGTGCTGGAAGTTTTGCCTCTTCAGGCCAGGGAACTTTATAAAATTAATGTGGAAAAATCTTCTGGCATTGTCCGTTCCAATTAACATTTAACACAAGTGAACAATTGATCGTTCTGGTTGTTTAACCGCTCTCATGGGGTTAGACGGTGGACTTACAAGGGTCTCTTAACATCAGATTTGTTACTGTCAATGTTCTTGTATGTTTAGGAGCATATAAATGGGGATGCCGTAAGCCATCTGAACATGACTCTCTATCTATAATAAAAACCGTTGGATCGAACAAGGTATGACCACCTGTATAAAAGAGAATATATAAAACAGGTAATTCTACTATAATTATTCTAACACCCGTTTTATTCGGTAAGACCTGTAAAATCACTCATGTATTTAATTACACTGACAAACAACATTTTTCTTTCTTATATAAGAATAAGTGTTCTTAGGTCAGTTTCTTGCGCTGATTTCAAATCTGAAATCCGTTTATCTCTATCACGTCGGGTTCTTAAGATATTTGTGAATAAATATATTTTTGGGAAACCGTTATTTGCTCCGTTTCATTTTTACTATATAACTTATTAAAAATTAATAAAAAGCAACATAATTCTACTTTTTATACTACTAAAAGATGCATGTCATATGTTACGCGATTTTTCAAATAGTTACTGTATTTTGAAATAATTCTGAGCAAAATATGGCTTCTAGAAGTTGTAGAAATTCGGCTGATCTGTTCTGTTACGTGTGCGGATATTTTACCGATCGTGTTGACCAGAAAAACTTTACACCATTACTAAACAAAGCATATGAACTTTATTTCGATTCGAAAGTTGATGATGCAAATAAATCTTGGAAGCCAAATGCAGTTTGTTCGATACATTGGCAGGTTGGTTACGAAAATCGCCGAAGCATAAGTCGATGCCTTTTGGAGTGCCAGTAATATGGCGTGAACTTACAAATCACACTACTGATTGTTACTTCTGCTTGACAAATATCCATGGTTTCACTTTTAAAACTAGAAAGTCTGTGGTTTATTCAAATATTGAATTGGTTTCGAAACCAGTGCCTCATGATCCAATCACGTGTCCGATCCAAGTACCACCAGAACATAATCCGTTGGACGTGAATGAACTATCAGAAAGTGATAGTTTACCTGCTTTAGAAACTAATTCTGACTCCGATTACATACCGGTGAATGATTCTTCTTCTTCCGTCCTTAGCCACCGACCGTCAACGCAGTCAGTGGCCATTACGCCTAGTGGCGTCTTAGGGCAACAGCAGATAGGTTTTCTTTGCCATTGTTTCCCATCACGCCTATTGGCGTCTTTAGGGCAACGGCAAATCAATCCATTTGCTGTTGTTTCCGTAATCGAAGTGACTGGCAAACGGGTGATCAGCCCGTTGGTCGGTGAATGATGGTGTTTACTTAATTAACCATTCAGGACTTTCAGATCTAATACCTGATCTCGCTCTTACCAAAGGATAAGCGGAATTACTCGGTTCGCGACTCAAAGAATGGAATCTTTTAGCGCCAAATACTCCGATATCTAAATTTCGTCATAGACACAGAGAACTTGTTCAAAATTTTGAGATGGATGATGACATTTGCTATTGCAAAGATGTAAACGGTCATGAGCACATAGTCAACGAATGGCGATTTTTCATCGATTCTTCCAAGACTAGTCTAAAAGCCGTGTTATTGCATAACAGAAATTTATTTTCATCAATTCCAGTCGCCTACTCTGTTCATATGAAAGAAACTTATGACAATATGGCTATACGTTTGGAAAAAATAAAGTACAATGACTACCAATGGCGGATTTGTGGAGACCTAAGGTCATTGCAATTCTCACGGGCATGCAGACTGGGTATACTAAATTTTGTTGCTTCCGATGTGAATGGGACAGCCGCAACAGACAGGAACATTATGCAAGAAAGGTGTGGCCTATCCGGGATCGTATGCAGCTCGGGTATAAAAATGTAATACACGAGCCATTATTTAACAAAGACAGCTTCATTTTACCACTGTTACATATAAAGTTGGGGCTCATGAAGAATTTTGTAAAAGCGTTAGATAAAACGAGCAAAGCTTTCACTTATCTTCGAGAAAAGTTTCCGCAAGTTAGCGACGCAAAGATAAAGGAAGGTATCTTTGTAGGACCTCAGATTAGGAAAGTTATTGCAGACAAACAGTTCGAGAACTTGTTACATGGTAGTGAACTTCGCGCATGGATGGCATTCAAATCGATTGTCGATAACTTTCTGGGAAATCTCAAATCTGTTGACTATGTTGCATATTGTTAAGCAGTGCATAGATGCATACAGAATTATAGGCTGTAACATGTCCCTCAAAATCCATTTGCTCGATTCGCATCTTGACTTTTTCCCTGACAACCTTGGCGAAGTCAGCGATGAACATGGAGAACGATTCCATCAAGATATCGCCGTAATGGAGTCACGTTTTCAAGGACGGTGGAGTGTGACCATGCTTGCCGATTATTGTTGGATGCTTCATCGCGATGTACCACATGCCATTCACCGACGAAAGTCGACTGCAAAGAAATTCAAGCCTACATAACTGTTATACTTCTTGTACGAATGATGTTGTAATACTGTATGCATTGTTAAAAAACTTCAATTGCGTTTTTCTAGAGATCCCGACCTGATAAAGAAAAACGGTTTGCAGATTTAAAAACAGCGCATTAAAATTGACCAGAAAAACATAGAAATGTTAGAGAAAGAAAAAAAAAGTTTTTTTTTGTTAGTCAGTGTTATTTATGTTAAAGGACCTACACGAGTGATTAGCTAATGCATCGTTTTTTAACACTAGCTATGAACAGTTAATTACTCAAAATGTACACAAAGATGAAAATAGAAATAAAAGGTTAATAAACAATTCCGCTCGCCTAACGTTAAAAATTATGTTATACATCTATTATCTCGGGAAATAACGGATAGTTACATTATTTGATTTATGACTGGAAAACTTTGCGATGGGTTTATTTAATAGGTTTAAATTAACACAAAAATCCAGTGAAATAATTGAAGGAACTACACGACTAAATCACTCAAGACTACTATATTTTACCGTAGCACCAGAATGAATTCACTCCAATATAGCAGAAAATCCAAAAGAAATCTTGTTAGATTCTACTATAAGCTAGTTA
The DNA here is from genome assembly GCA_024509875.1 of Oreohelix idahoensis. Taxonomy (NCBI): domain Eukaryota; kingdom Metazoa; phylum Mollusca; class Gastropoda; order Stylommatophora; family Oreohelicidae; genus Oreohelix; species Oreohelix idahoensis. The sequence goes on along the minus strand of JAMPIV010002752.1, from coordinate 137,506 downwards.
CTTCTTCAAATCTATGGGCACGAATGATAACCGCATTCTCCAGCGATACCAATATATAGTTAATAGATGGCAGATAATAGCGACATGCAAAGTTTCTCGCCTTATTTGATTCAGGGAACTAATCTCGTTTCGTGCCGCTGGTCAGAGCTTCTCGATTTCCCCGTTTCTGTTTGTCCGCTAGCGATTCTAACTCTCTCAGACGAGTTCGCACTTTCGTGCCAACCGAAGGTGTGAGACTCTCTGCTTCGTTCTTCTGGGACTGCACGTCTTTGATGAAGCCGCTTGCCGTTTTCCTCTGGCAACGCCTTTCTAGACGGGATGACAGGAAAAGGTAGGGAAATGCTTGATTTTCATGGCTCGAGAGATAAGGCAGTAGGCGTGGCTAAACTAAAATTAAAGACAAAGCGACTCCTGGCTGTCTGCCTGATAGCTGTTTACATATTAATCAGCCCGCGTGGAGAAAATCCACGTGTGATAGTGCATACTAATTTGCACGCGTGGTAGAATTCCACATTGATGATAAAATTACAACAATATTCAGGGCCCCCGATGCTATCCAGGGGTACTACCATTATCATCCGTCAAATCAGGGACTTCAATTTTCATCCTATCCGTCACACTATGTCTGTTGTGTGATGTCGATGTTTTCATAACCCAATCTATTGCTAGTAAGAAAAGAAATGGAGACAAGAGGCATCCCTGTCTCCATCCCGTTCTAATCCTAAACGGTTCTGTAAGTTGTCCTTCATGAAGAGCTCTGCTTGTCATGTCTTCATAGGTCTTCTTTATTAAGTTAATGATCTTCATGGGAACTCCATAATGCCTCATCAGTTTCCAAAGCGATTTTCTGTCTACACTGTCAAATGCCTTTTCATAGTCCACGAATCCGATGTATAGCAGTGAATTCCATTCCAGACTTTGTTCAACTATTATTCTCAATGTGACTATCTGGTCTGTACAGGATCTATTTTGTCGAAAACCTGCTTGTTCATCTCTCAGTTGCTTGTCTATGGACGCTTTTAATCTCTCAAGGATGATTCTGTTTAATACTTTTCCTGGCACTGATAGTAACATTATTCCTCTATAATTTGTGCACTCTTGTAAATTTCCCTTCCTAGGCAACTTGACCAGATAACCTTCCTTCCATTCTGCTGGTATTTGCTCTCTCTCCCAGACTTTGCCAAGTAGTTTGTATAATATCTCTGTAGAGGTATCAATATCTGTTTTGATGGCCTCTGCTAGAATGCAATCTTGACCAGCTGCTTTTCCATCTTTCAGAAGCTTTATGGCTTTCTTTATTTATTCTCTACTTGGTCGTTCACAGCTGATTTGTAGCTCCTCTTCTGCTGGCTGGATGTCTGGGGGATTAGTTGGAGATGGTCTATTGAGAAGTTCCTCAAAATGTTCTGTCCATCTCTTCATTTGTTCTAGTATATTACTAAGCAATTTTCCATTCTTATCTTTTATGAGGCCTTTTACTTGCTGTTAGCTTCTTTGTGTTGTTGTACAGGTCCCTCATATTTCCTTTGGCTGCAGCTTCCTCTGCAACCCTTGCCAAATCATCAATATATTTCATCTTGTCTTTTTGATGTTTCTTCTTACTTCTTTGTTTGCTTCTATGTACACTTCATGAGCCTTGGCTTTGAAGCTTCTGGTTTTGCTTCTGTTTAAATCTGCTTTCTTGTTTTTCCTGTCTTCTATCTTACTAATGGTTTCTGTTGTTATCCATGCTTTGTGCTGATGTTCTCTTTTTCTCAGTACTTTTTCACATGTCTCGTTCCATATATTTTTTACTTGTTGCCAGTGGTCTTCTGTATCTGTTTCATCTTCCAGCTGTTGGAGTACTTGGTATTTGTTGGATACTGTGATTGAAAATTTTTCTCTTATTTCCTGTTTTCTTAGATATCCCACATTATACTGTTGTCTATAGCCATATGCTGTTGTAAATTTCTTGAGTTTTAATTTTGTTTTAGCCAACAGAAGATGGTGGTCTGATACAACATCTGCTCCTCTACATACTTTCACACCATGCAATGATGACCTAAACTTCTTACTTATGCATATGTGATCAATCTGATTCTCAGTTCTGTGGTCTGGTGATATCCATGTTGCTTTATGTATTCTTTTATGTGGAAATATGCTTCCTCCTATAGCTAGTCTATCTGAAGCACAGAAGTTTGCTAATAGTTCCTCATTCTCGTTCATCATACCTAATCCATGCTTTCCCATGATTTCTTCAAAGCCAGTGTTGTCTGTTCCTATTTTCGCATTTAGGTCCCCCATCAAAATTGTGATGTCCTTTCTTTTCTTATTGTCCAAGACATTTTGTAGTCTGGTGTAAAAGTCTTCTTTCACAGATTCTTCTTTATCGTTTGTTTGTGCATAACACTGGATGATGTTTATATTTACTTTCGTTTTGGCTGATTTAAACCTTGCTGTTATAATTCGGGGTCCCATTGCTTCCCATTCTATAAGTGCCTTCTGTGCTTCCTTGGACAGCATTAGAGCCACCCCTTCACTGTGGTGGGTTCTTTCCTCCTCATGTCCTGAGGACAACACCATTTCTCCTGTGATCAATCTTTTCTTCTCTATGCCTTTCCACCGTGTCTCGCAGAGACCCAGGATATCAACCCTGTAATTTTACATTTCTGCTGCTACCTGTGCAGTTTTCCCTTGTTCACACAGAGTGCGAACATTCCAGGTGCCAATCCTGGAGATTTTCCTAGACGAAAAAAGGTTAGTCGGCAACCCAGACGCCTTTCGGCTTTCTCTAGGATGCTTCATGCACCTCCTTTCCAGAGGACCTTCTTCTGTCTTGGGCGGCTGAGTTGATTTATATTCTTTATTTGACGTGTCCATGTTTGTTGAAGTTTTTGTGGTAATATGTTTTTTTTTACGGGATGGGGTAACCAGCCCCATGCCCAACCCTCCTTAGTCGCTTTTTACGACATGCATAGGGTTCAGTGTTACTATTCTTTGCTCCCCTTTCGGGCACTGGTAACACACGGGTGGTGCAATGAAGATAGTCCTTAAAAAAACCAAACCAAATATGGCAAATCAAAATTACCAATTTTGCTTGTACGGTAAAAAAAAAAAAAAAAAAATCAAACGAACTAAGACAAAATAAAAACACGAAAGAAAAATAATATTCAGGGGAAGGGGAATAAAGGTCTGGTGTTTCCGGTTAGATATTTTATTGACTTTGACTTGCTATAAGTCATTATGTATTGTAAGAACATCATTAACAAAAATACGGTCCATAATATAGAACTAGAGCGCCAGATTGGCAGAGTGGTTACAGTGATGGCCTCACGCGGCAAAGGTACCGGCTTCGAAACCCGGTGGCGTACCGCTCTAGTCTACCCAGCTGTAAATGACTACCTGATTCTGCTCTTGAGTTAGGGAGGGCAAAGGCAGCGAGGAAGCGAACTGGTCACCTCACCACTATCGTGGACCTAGTAGGGCAAAGTCTCTAACACTTCGCTCCCTTTCGGCATTATCTACTATAGAACTACTTTTACCTGCTTAATAAAGTACTTCTTCAAGTACCGTGCCTAGTGGTTGTCGTGAGAAATTCTAATCCACATATATAAATTAAAACGTAAATGTCAAGCCTAACAAATAACTTCAATAAAAGGAAAGAAGAATGGTAAAGAACAGTGCTGTCACAATGACTGTACTCGAAATCCCCCTTGTTTTCTACTTCGTCTGCAAATTGTAACGTTTCACGTTGATAGTAAAAGCCTACTGCTTCAATACCCGCTTTCTACGATAAAACATGTGCTGCATTTCTAAGAAAAACCTTGAGATACGCAGGTTGACCTAGATTTAAAATTCCATTCATGTCTTTTTATACACTACGTTACCTAAAACGAAAGACAGATGGACTAAAGATAGAAAGAAGGGAGGGCTGAAAGCAGGGACGCAGGCAATACTACCACAGTCGCGCGATACACAATTACTACCATCACGCGTGTAAGGCCACAAGCACTAGCTTTTTTTCAAATCGACAGTGATAAACAAAACTACCCATACGAGAGTTAGTTTTTAAAAACCTGAAAATTCTTATTAGGAAATATGACATTATACTGGTTTACGTTTGAAAACATTACAGTACCCAGAAACCACATCGTATTCGAAGTAAACAGGAGGTAGAAGAAAATGCATATTTTGAACGCAGCTACTTAGCTCCTTTAAATTTGTATATTTGGGTTCCTTAGGACTTGCTGACAAAGAATATGTTAAACGTTACGCAAATAGTCTAGGAATTACCAAATTATAGCCAAAAGAAATAGTGAGGGATGTCAGACAACACCCAAATCAGAATCGCTCAGTGGCAGATTTTCACCCCACCATTGTACGGGAAATGGGTCTCCATGTTAAATCCGATTTGATTGGAGCGCAATAAATGTAAGGCTAAACACGATTAGTCGGGCTATAAATACTATCTTTCGTTGTCAGGGGAAACGGGAGTAGGAGTACTTTTTTTCAAACGATTGGGTAGACATGGCACGATTGGTTAGACCTGCCAATATAGTCAATTACAGGCGTCAGGTCACCACCACATTTGCAAATAAACTTACTACAGAACCAGTGCGTTGAGCACCAGTGCATATTTTTCTAAATAAAAGCCTGGGACATCGGCAGATCGAAATTGTGTTATATTCAGTGCCAGTCAACGTAATTCTGTATTATTTCCATGAATTGTGGTAAGCTTGAAATATTTGATATCTTTTAATGAAAATTGAATGTAAATTGATAATTTATGTCTGTATATATGTGTGGTTCAGTAGCGAACATGAGGTAAAGCCTCTATAGTGCTCCAGCCTAAACAGAAGGTGCCGGAGGAAAGTAAAACTACATGGAATTGCCAAACAGTACACTGACACCTAGCTTATTGACTAGAAAGAAATAATGCTGGAATTGCAGAGGCGTAGTGATCATTAGGGAGGAATATACTGGTGTAAATTATTTCAGATGAAGCTGACAGTTGGCCTACCGCTCTGAACTCAGTGTTTGTTATGTATTGTGCTCAGGGTAGAAATAGAGTATAAATTAGTTCTGAAGTAGGAGGTACAACCTTCTTGTTTCAGGGACCGTGGTCCAAAAGTAATTGAGCAGCACCTGGTCAGAACTTTGCCGAATCCAGAGGGGACAGCATACTCCTTGGTCCATATAGCAAACAGTGAGGTGTCTCCAGAACACAGGGGAGCAATCGAGCAGAGGAGTCTTTTCCTGCCGCCATCACGAAAGATAAGCCTATGTGGCCAGCGGAGCTCAACATTATGTAACCCCATCTTAAACTGACATTGTATAAAAATAAGAGGGGAAATTAATTGTTTTAATGAACGGAACTGAGAACATCTCCAATACTAGTTCCAACAGAAACAAACACTTGAAGTCATGATGACAAATGACAACATAGCTTGAAAAAACAAGACCAGTATTACCTCTTATTACTACTACACAACTGACACACATCGGATAATATTAATAAAATATGTCACTACAAGATTCATATTGATAAATTCTGTACATATAACTTGTAATTAAAATTGATTGTGATTCCTGGTTCACTTTGTATTTGAATCAGGACACATATATATTAGTGACAGTAATTAATACATATTTATATTTGAAAATTTACCAGTGGCTCATTTAAGAATAGTCTTATAGAGTGTTAAATGTGTGTGAGTGTCACAGTGTTGTCACGTGTGGTGGAATAAATTAAATTGTTTATCTGTCTGTTGTTGTTGTGACTTACACTTCATCATATACATACCCTAGACATTCAACGTAGTCATCGCCATATTCCAGAATAATTCTGACTGAGGTATAAATATGTGGTAGCAAGTAAGGTCATCTGTAATACACTACCCTTATTAGATACAGATACCTTCACAGCTGATCTCAGTCAGTACACTAAGTCCCCTATAAATATTTATAATATCCCACTTTACCACAGTGGTGTAGGAGATCATGTCTCTCCACAACTTCCGGTCTCCAGTACAATTTATCAATTCTGCTGTTGACTTCTTTCCATGCTACGATGTCAAAACTGTCCATTTTCGAAATGGAGTCATGACGAGTTACATGCCCAAACCAGGCGAGCTTTCGACGTTTTACTGCTGACAAAAGTGGTTCTTGGTGGCCTGGATATGTGTTTATTTTCTCTCTAACATAGACATTTGTTTTGTGCTCTTTATAACAAATGCGCAAAATTCTTCTATAACATTAATGCTCGAAAGCCTGAATCCTTCGCTCCGTATCTACAGTGAGTGTCCAGCCCTCACACCCATACAAGAGAATAGATTATACAAGTGATTTGTATAATTTGATCTTCACAGGAAAACTGATGTTACTTTTCCAGATCACATTCAGCCTTGTCATGGCAGCTGAGGCCATCTCAAGTCTTATCTTGATTTCTTTACTTGGTCTTCCATCACTACATATAGTTTACCCCAGATATTTAAAGGTGTTAACTTCTTCTAACGTTTGCCAATTTAACGTAATGTTGGTCGGTTAAATGGGTAAATATTAAGTTTACATTGTATTAAGTTTACATTATATTAAGTTTAAATAAAGTACGGTACTACAACAGTAAAAACTAGCGAAAAAAGGAAAGACATTAAAAGGTAAAGAACATTGATACACCCCCCTTTACTCTCTTGTTTCCAATAAATGTAATTAAACGTTAATGTTATTATGTCTTTGAAACCACCGCTGATAACGGCGCTAAGTCTAAATGTTATAGTCTGTTTACACCCACTGTTGCGAGTGTAGTGGTTTGGTCTATATCATCGCCACACAGGCTAATTCAATATATGTGTGCTGCTGTCCTGTCACTGTGTCTGGAATGTTGACCTGGGTGTGTGTTGATATGTTCGCACACCACAGTGCGTACGTAAGAGTACATGCAGGAGTCAAAAAGGGTTGCAAACGACTGGAACAGTTCGCTACTGTTTATTACGTTGCAACACAGACACGATGACATAAATGACACACATTCGACAGCAAAACACGAATCATATAATATAATTTCCACACTGCATCAATACCTAATACGGCCTGTCCTAATCCTGGACTTATAATAGCTTAATAGCTTCATACATCTCCACACTGCAGTTAATATATAATATGGCCTGTCCTAATCCTGGACTTATAATAGCTTAACAGCTTCACAAATCTTCATACTGCAGCTAAACATAATATGGCCTGTCCTAATCCTGGACTGATAATAGCTTAATAGCTTCATACATCCCCACACTGGCCACCAACTGATACACCCCCCTTTACTCTCTTGTTTCCAATAAATGTAATTAAACGTTAATGTTATTATGTCTTTGAAACCACCGCTGATAACGGCGCTAAGTCTAAATGTTATAGTCTGTTTACACCCACTGTTGCGAGTGTAGTGGTTTGGTCTATATCATCCCCACACTGGCCACCAGAAATGTAACTGTCTTTTTTTCTTGTTGAGGTGATCACTGGCCCAAGACAGTATACATGTTGTTAGATGTGTAGTGCGAGCGTATGATGAATTGAGTGTGGGTGCGAATGAAGACGCGAATGTGTTTAGGCTCGTATAGATGTAGATCCTGCAACCCATACTCTCACATGCAGTAATCAAGGATGCTTTGACACTGCAGGCATGTTTCAAGACATTTATTGACGGGAACACACATAGTATCAACAGGAACAGTCAGTGTAACAAGGTCATGCTGACCTGACATCGATAGGTATACATTTGGCATTCAAAAAGGTAAACATCAGAATAGACGTGCATGGTCAATAGCAAAGTTCTTCAATAATGACAGTTCGTAGCGTCGCCCTTGGCGTCTCTGACTAAACGCGTCAGATGCCTTAGTTACCTTGACACATAGGTGCAACTTGGCACTCCCGCCAATTGCACATATCAGGCTGTAGTATAATAGCCGAAAGCACAGGCCTCGTTCTGACGTCGGCCGTGTACTTCTGTTAAATAGGTTATCACCAACCCTGCAGTAATACTTATTGTAGATAGAAGTTCCGCCAATCTGCGGCTCCCACAATATATCTTCGTCACTGGATTTCTGGACAATATAAGACTAACAGTCTTGGATGGCTACCTCGAGCACAAATATATAAGTTCTGAAATGGCGGATCCGTGAACTGCTCACTCCCGCTTAAAAAACCTTCCCATAGGCCTACGCCCGAACTGACAACCTCTGACCCTAAAGGTCAAACACAATGAATGAATAAACAAGGGAAGACAACCCCTAATCAACCTGACATCGCAGGTAAAGACACAATTATACTTATGATACAAACATAAGCAAATAACTTGACAGATGACTCCGTCGAAAATGACAGCAACAAACATCCGTACAAAAATTGAGAGGAAATGAGACGGGTTGTGCTTGAAAAAACACTAAAAACAGAAAGAGAATGTGCTTGTTATTGTTGCGAAGTTTTGGAATGAGGAATTAACAGCAATATCGTATGCTCTCAGAGCAAAGGCGAGATCGTAAATAGCATTGCTTCTAATACTCACCCACTAGAGAAAACAGTATAACTACTACCTTCATGTTGCAAAATCGCACTTCAAATATTTTTTAGTCACGGACTCCAGACCTTTAAATAATATCCAGGCCCAGTTTAAGAAAAAAAAAAGTGTTAATAAAAATAAATAAACAAAAAAAAAACAAAAAAATAGAACACGACAGCGATATAAAGATCTGAAGGTGACTTAATTCTTTAGTTCATTGTCCAGTGGTTCACAATAATTTGTGTTCCCCGCAGCCCCCTGACTTTTAGCAAATCTTCCCTTACCCTATATTCAATATTAGAGAAAACAGATTCTAGAGTTTACTATGCATATAAGAAAATAAACAACCAGATTAATTAATTTTTCAGTTAGAAAACTTTATACGGAACATTTCATTTTTTTAAAAATATCACAAAGTTGTTAAATGCTTATCAGAACACAGAATGACTGATAAAAGGACTGCTGAACGTCTGCTTCAAAGATGCCTAACATATGAGAAACACAGATAGCACATATGGCTGTCACCAGTACTATTTTCGGAAAAACTGTATGGAGACGCAAATAGCCTGAAGCTTACCACTGCTTTCTTTGAGAATATTCAAGTAGTCGTCTGAGTTAGTACGAAGAAGAAGAAGAAGAAGAAGAAGGACACAGTTAAATAAATTACCGAGACTTTTGATTCTGTTTCTTGCACACACAAAAACAGTTTTATTTTTGGTACAGTTTTTGAAAGAGATACTTGTACTGTATATCGTGTTCAGTCTCTCGTTTGTTGCTTACTTTGGGTTTGATTGAGAACAGGACTCGCCGTTCTCTGTCCAATCCGTATTTTTTTGGCAGTAACACTAGTGCTTATGGATTATTTCAATAGGATAATAGTCTATATTTCAATATACCAAATATTCCCCCTATCCCATTAACAAGCTACTCGTTCCTTCTGAGAGCGTACCCAAGGCTGGAAACCCCTGTCATTGTCAGTAGCTTGTAGATACAGGCAGTGGCGGCACTTAATGAACTAGTTGTTTCAGAAACGGTCTGCAGTATATGAGTATGGTCAGTATGAAGAGCCAAAATAATTCAGACCTGGATGACTTAAGAATAGTAATCCGCCAACTATGTCAACGATTCAAAAGAGTTGTAACCCAGTGGTTCCCATCTCGTTGTAACATTCCCAGCAATGAAGAGTCTGACAGACTGGCAAAGGTAGGGGGAAAGTTACCTCAGCCTGATACAAGCATAACTTTCGAAGAGGTGCAGAGTTTTATCGAATCAGATACAAGAACAAATGGGATACAGAGCATCTAGGCCACGCTCAAAACAATGCATATTACCAGCTCAGCAGAAGAGAATAAGTGGTATTCTTCAGACTCTAGCACGGGTCACAGCAGATTGTGATACCATCTATTCAACAAACTAAAGATAGGAACTATCGATGAGTTTAACTGTGGCATAGATAATATGACTGCTGAACATCTGCTATAAAGATGTCCAACATACGGCAACAGAGAAAGCACATATGTACCATTCCCGGAGAAACTCCACGGAGATACAAATAGCCTTAAGCTGACCACAGCTTTCTTTGAAAATACGTATTCCAGTAGACGTCCTAGAGTGTACGGAGAGGAAAAGAAGACGTTCCATTTTTCTAAGTAATTTGCAACATTCGTACCAAGTAGCTTAGTGGACACATTCGTACCAAGTAGCTTAGTGGACACATTCGTACCAAGTAGCTTAGTGGACACATTCGTACCAAGTAGCTTAGTGGACACATTCGTACCAAGTAGCTTAGTGGACACATTCGTACCAAGTAGCTTAGTGAACACATTCGTACCAAGTAGCTTAGTGGACACATTCGTACCAAGTAGCTTAGTGAACACATTCGTACCAAGTAGCTTAGTAGACAATGAGTAATTTAAAAAAAAAAAGAAAAGAAAAAAAGGTAGAAAGCTTTTGACTGAGAAAGCAGAAACAGAATGTGGAATGTACTAGAAGAATGTCCACTCAAAGGAAACTTTTAGATCGTACAAGAACACTATTTTAAGAATACAAATGCTCTGTAGGTGCAAAGGCCGGCCTTTTAAAGTTGTTTAAAGTAACACTTGTAGTGAGACAGGGATGTATTCTATCAACAATGCTGTTAATAATCTGTATGTCGGAAATATCTTGATGTAACGTTTGATCACGGGCTATTGTACAAGTACCATGTTGAACGCATCATACAGAGGTTGTGATGTGGTACTGTGATTTTATTTTTCAATAGGCCTCAGTCGTTCTCTTTAGATAATTATTTATGTTGTTATGAGACCATTCTTCTTCTCACTGTAATTTTGTTCTATAACTAATTGAGTTTAATCTTCTTCTCTTGGTAATTAATTGCGTTTTCAGGAGGGATTACTGTAGGGTTTAAGTTTATACTCGCACCAGTTTTTTTTTTCTCTAAAGTAATTGCGTACAAGTAGTCGTATTTCCTTTGTTAAATTAATCGCGGTCATTTTATTGTATTTACTAGGCATTGTAGTTATTGTAGGCTGGGTAGATTTTTCAGCTCGGATGAAACCGAAAAACCCGCACCTACCCAAGTAAATTGGGGGTGGGTGTGAAAAAGCACTACCCAGGTACTTAAAACTGGCGCTGGGATCGAATTAAAGTTAATTTTGCTCACGCGGTCGATGTAACATTATCTTAAATGACGCAATTTTTGGACGCGCGGTAGCGGTAATAATATGAGTCATGAGTAGCTTGCGTTATCATTTGGGGGATTTCAATAGTTTATGAAATGAAGGAATATTATTGGTTTAAGAGCGACGCCAAGCGATGACGTAGGGCGTGGGTTCTGGCGTGGGGTCCCTTGAATAAATAACAGGGTAAATCATTAGCGGGTCTCTTGCCTCCAGAAATTCAGCCGTGTAAACAGTCATTTTCGACTGCGCTTAAGTGAGAAATTCGAATTGGGTATGTTCATGTTTTAGTTTAGCGTGGTACTTATAATTCGATTTTTAATAGAACCTTAGCACGATAACATAAGTTTCTCTTCAGGGAGTTAAATTAACTTTCATATAAACGTGAGCGCCATCAATTACTATCTTAGAGATAAAATGTAAATGCAAGTGTGCATATAATGTTTTTCTAGGTTAAGCTAGTTCGATCTTTGGTTGTTGGGGTAGCTTTGTGATATTATCTGTGTGAGTATAGCGTTTAGATACGCGGGCGCTCTGTCATAGGTAATTGGTAGACTGGGAAAATTGCAATGCGATTATGATTGGGGCAGACTAGATACACGGGCGTAATTGTGTACTTTAATTAATTGGGTTATTACTTTGTTATATAGTCAGAAGACAGGGGTGTACTTAATATTTCCTTATCTTTTGATCTATAATATTTGCAGCGTAAATACGCTTGCGAAATTAATTGTAGAAGGTTAAGTCCATAGGCTTTATCAACACGGTAATTGCGAGGGTCCGATATATATATATATATATATATATATATATATATATATATATATATATATATATTTATATCTATATATCTATATATCTATATATATATATATATATATATATATATATATATATATATATATATATATATATATATGTAACCTCGATTTGTTTATAATTTTTGCAGTATACATATTGTAGTGTATTTTGTGTACGTTATTTTATTGTGCATTTTATTGTTGTGTAGTCAGACGACAAGAGATGTAATTAATATTACTGAGACGGGAGTTCATCTTTCCTAGTTTATATTGTGTAAGGTGATGAGCATCAAGAGTCAGCCTGTAAAAATAAAGTAGGGCTAGGAATTTAGTACAGGAGTTTCCCTCAGTTTGAATTGTTGTGACTCCGTGGCTAGACGGGCGTAACAAAAGATTTAGGTCAGCCGTGTCTGGGAGTTTTATTACCAGACCGATGTTTACTTTGAAACGGGGTAGAGAGATCAGAGAGGGAATTGTATGGGAGGCTGACTTTGGGGCATAAATATTTATTTATCGCTGTGCATAGTTGAGTAGGGGATTGAGTGGAGTGGTCTTTATTTAGGTGGTTATATGCTATGGTTGAGATTTATTGGAAGTTGTTGTTCATTAGTTGTTATTTGTTTTGTTTTCAGCAGTTTCACGGCACACAAAAAAGGGGGGGGGGGGTGGAAACCAGCCCTTACAAATTACCAACGGCAGATTTGTCATCTCAGGAGCCGAGTGCTCGAGATATCACCAGAGGTGAAAGAACCGAGAAGTTCCCTTGCAGCGAAGAGAAAAATCTTCAGCGGGAACTGGTTCTAGAAATAAGGAGCTCTAAGCTCGCTAAAGCACATCAGATAGGCGCGTTGCCTAGTGCTCATCAGAAGGCCACAATAAAGCCTTGAATGCAATTTCCGCCTTTGGCTATCACATGTCGTGGTAGTGAACCAGACCCGTTATCAGTACAACGGAAAAGAGATAGGGAAATCATACTTTTCCCAACCAGCCACTCATCAGATCCTCAGAAGGTGACAGCCGCGTCAGAGAGTCACTGAGTCTAAAGCCCAAGTCATCAACAGAGAAAATTCGTGGAGGGAGATAGGATTAAAATTCCTTCTGAATGCTTAGAGTGGAGAGACAGACGTGATAAAGAGTTATAAAATCAGAGCAGAGGACAGCTTCTGAGGTTTTATTGAAGACGTCAGTTTGTGGAGCAGTGTTCGTCAGCTGCAGTGTAGGACTTTAGAAAATTCATGCAGAGGTTGTGTAGACAGTAGTTAGGTCTACAGCTGGACAGTGGTGGTCAAATTTAATAAATTTAGAATAAGATAATTAGGAGTGGTAGCTCGTAATTTGAGACCCCACCAATTTCATTGAGTATAATCCTTGATTCTTTCGTTTTCCCATGCAGGTTGAATGTTTTGGGTGAAAGGGTTGGATTTTATTAATTGTCATTTTTGTTTAACTGGGTTTTGTTCTTTTCAGGTGTGCGACCACGTACCTTACTTGTGGTTGATATGTAATTTATTTTATTGTGTAAATAAACTATAAACTGTAGTCTGGGTCAGTCACTTTCTTTTAACTATACTGTACGTATACATATATTTGTCTGTATAGTGTGTCTGTGGACGTTAGTTAAACCTTATCTCCTTTAAGGGTAGTAAGAGGTGGTGAGCCTATAGCTATCAAAGACGTCAGGAGTGGCAAGGGAGAGTCAATCTATGTTCTCTCCCTCGAAGCCAATAGTCTCATTTTTCCACATTCACTGTCATTTTCATCAAAATCTATCTTCTCAGTCTTTCTCCAAATAGGGTCTTGTCTACACACTCAGACAACACTCTAAATCCACTTCGTGACAGAGGTGCAAGCGAAGTCTGGTAGCCCTAAAAACAATGTCCGCTGTTCACCTGAAGCAGAAGTTACTGTTTCTCCTTTATCACCAGCTAGTCATATCAATAATCGGGTATGGGCTCGAAATACTCAAGCTGTCAATATCACAATGTGAACGACTGGAACGCATTCAGTATGAGGGAATGCGAAGAGTCTGGGCTGTACGCGAGACACACCCATTGTAACGATGAGGAATGTGCTTGGAGTGTTGTCGATTAGATCAAGATATGCGATGGCCCAGGGATAAGCCTATATGTGGACAATCACAGCAGAAGACATCCCCTGCATACGAACATAGCTAGTACCAAGGGAGCAAGAATAAAGAGAAAACTACACACAGGCGGAAACTACAATTAGGCAGGTGACAACAGTTGACAACATGTAGGAGGAAGAGTGGTGTAAGTCAGGTGAGAACTTGACAGACTATCAGCAAGTCATCATCAGCCTTGGTAGGGAGTGCAGAGCTTGGGGCAATGGGAAAGCACAGCTGGAAATTAATCATTGGATACATGGTTTTATTGTGTACGCTGATGGTTCTGTACTCCGTGGTGAGAAATCAAGATGGCTAGAGTAAAAGGCTGAGTCGTCGCTGAGTAGAGTGGAGCTTGCATGACAACAACCTCCAATATGAGAATGGAGATACAGACAGTTACTGCAGCCTTGAGTTTGTTGTCTTAAACTCCATCAACCAGGGCAGTTATTGTGTTAGACTGTCAGTCCATGCTTCGGAATGTTCAAAATAAATGGCTGTGGCATGAATGGAAAACATCAATACAAGCTCCGAATCTTCTGGAGCTGGTTCATACAGGTGTGCGCAGCAATGAGAGAACGGGCAGACTAGCTTCGAGAGCCCCATAGTGGGGACACTAGCTATGAATAAGGGAGAGGTACTGAGGACAATTAATGTTCACTTGTTAGGCACTGCTATAGATGAATCATCAAGGCTAAGACCGCTGGAATTAGGCATCAAACGTAAGACTAGCAGGGATGGGAGTATGAGATGATGCAATCTTCATGTAAACAACCACCGCGAAACAGGAACAATTAGTATTCATACTCTTCTACATTTGCTAAAGGAGACTGGGCACCCGTGGGTTTGCCCGGAGTGTAGTGGTGTTGTTTCTGATTAACAGTAATAATAACAATCTGTATGGACAGTATTGTCAGAGATGCAAAAGAAAAATCGTGTGATTAGAATGAGTCACATGATACAAATAAGCTGCTCTTTGCTGATACTTGTACTATTTGACAGGGACAGCGCAGAACTGCAGAAAAATTAATTCTTCACACAATCGGATGCTAAGGCATACCATGAAGATCAGCCAGAGAAAACAGGAATATTAACAATAAACAAAACGTCTCGACAGACTTTGGCAAAATCAAAATTAAAACACGAAGAAGAGTTATAACATATAAAGCTCATTGTAGTGAACATACTTTTGTAGAATTAAGATTACATACACCACCCACCCACGCACGGAGAGAAAGAGGAGAGGGGAGAGAGAGAGGGAGAGACTGAAATGAGAAATAAGCAAGATAATAAGTAACCTCCGATCTCACCTCAGTTTTAAAGCATCTAAAGTTCCAACTGACCACAAAGAAACATCTGAAAACTACAGTACATGTACTTGCAATAATTTTGTATCAGACCTGAGTATTAAGCACAAAAATACGAAAGAAAACTCGTGTGGACTACGTTGTCTACATTTGAAGATCTGGAATATGAAGATGACATTGCACAATTAGCACATTCACATCAACACATCCAGGAAAAAACGGATAGACTTAATAAATATAGCCAGCAGGTGGGCCTGAACATCAATCTAAAGAAGACAGAGGTCATGACGCTCAATGTGATCAACCCTGAGCCCATATCAGTAAGGAATCAGCAACGGGAACAGACAGACACCTTCACATACCTAGGATGCATAGTAACACCAGACGGCGGAGCACGCAAAGACATCAACAACAGAATGAACAAAGCAGGAACAGCCTTTTATAGTCTAAACAACATCTGGAAGTACTCTCAGTACAGCACAAGTACAAAATTAAGATTATATCAGAGCTGTGTACTTTCTGTGCTTCTCTATGGTGCGGAATGCTGGAGAGTAAAAGAGAAGGAAATGTCGAAATTGTCATCTTTTCACACAACCTGCCTAAGAAAAATTCTCCGAATCTTTTGGCGGAATACCATCACCAACCAAGATCTGCTTACTCGGAGCAAGCAAGAGGACATGCACACCATCATAGACGCTGGAGTCGGTTGGCCATGTCCTCAGAAGAGACCCCGATGCCATCACAAGAACAGCTGAAGGAAAACGAAAGAGAGGCCTACCAAAAACAACTTGGCGGAGGACTGTGGAGGCTGAGATGCAAAGAATGAACCAGAGTTGGGGCACTGTACGAAGGATGGCCGACGACCGAGCAAAGTGGAATCAGTTTGTTGCTGCCCTACAAGACGCCACCAGGCGTGATGTCCACTGACTGCTTTGACGGTCGGCGGCTAAGGATCAAAGAAAAAGAAGAAGAATTTTTCCAGGAATAGTACTGGTGACGGCCATATGTGCTTTCTCTGTTGCTCATATGTTGGGCATCTTTGAAGGTTGAGTGTTTTGGGGGCTTGGTTAGTAACTCTTGTCCTTTGCCGCTGTGCCTTGGCCCCATAGTTCAGGGGAAAGTACCCACCAGTAGCATGTGGTAGACCCTTTAGAGGCGGAGAGTCCGGCACGCTCAAAGCCTGGCGGGACTCCACGGGGCTTAAAGTCATTCTGCTTACTTTTTTTTAAGTGACGTCCTCATCGAGCGACGTACATTGCACTGTTTCGTTATGTCTGTTGCCCAGTGCATCAGATTTCAAAGGGGCATTTATGTCGGGTTGCCTTCCTTAGTCTTTGACTGTCCCAATCCTACCTGCAAGACAGTAAGTATTGTGACTCTATTTGACGGGTCTTTAAAAAACACGTAGAAATTTGTTGACTTCAACATTTAAGTCGCCATCTTTGCAAGGGGAGATCATTATTGCCGTTCAGATGGTCCTGGGTTCGATTCTCTGGTAAACCTTTCACTTCTGTTGTTTTTCTGTTGTCTACTTTTCTACTTCTTTATTTCTCACGAGTGCCTGAAACATATCTTTATGTGTGTATTATTTATTTACTGAGATCACAATTCGCCAACTCACTTGGCCTGCGTTGAGTGACATAGTGGCCAGAGAGCTGTTGCTTCTCAAGGTAAAGTTGTCGGGTTAGAAACTTAGCAGCGTCACTCTCCAGTCATCCCAGCTACAAATGGATACGTCCCTCTGTTCTTGAGTTAAGGAAGGTAAAGGCAACGGGCAAGAGAACTGGCTTCCCTACCTATAAAGCTGAAATCAAGTATGGGGAAGTCTCTTGACAATTCACTCAGAGAAAATGGAAGATAAATCGGTTTTATTTCTTCTGTCATTGAGATCCTGATTTGATAATTTGAACATTAACAATGTTCCTTTCCAAAACGTAAAGCTGAACACTTTTTTAGCCTTCTGACCACAAATATTTTCTGGATCTTTTTTCATATTGTTTATTATCATGTTCGCATTTATGTCGCACCTGTTATTTTTTTTTTTTCGCTGTTTCTCTTGTTAGTATATTTGTCTTTTCCCGTATGCCTTACAGTTTGTGTTACAGACGACATAGGTCATCTGAATAACTTCTAGCAGTTGTGAGATGACTCTGGTTGCTTCCGTTTCGGCTTCTTAGACTATCTCACTATTCGGCCTTGAGAAGATTCACTTAATTTGATCTGATTGTTGTGACGCGCCCCAAAAAGAAGACGCCGTTGTCGACAAAATTAATTGCAACACGAAGACATTTGTTTACTTTTCCTGGTGAGGGATGGAGGTGGTGGGAATCAGCAAGTTAGAACTGTCCCTGGGCAGAAGATATTTAATATACGGCCATATATATAAATTTAAAAAAAATTGTAGTCCTACAGTATATGGCAGTTTACTCTTATTTTTTTTTTTTTGCAATAAAGCCACGCTGCTATTTTCCTTCCTTTATAATACACCAATAAAAAAATAAATAAATAAACAACCAGGACAGGGAAGTGGTCGTTCTCAGCGAGATTACATATTCGCGTAACAAACATTTTTATTTTAACATTTTGTACTCTTAATTGCACTATTAAAATAAGAACCAGTTTTTTTTCCATATGTAACTGCGTTATAAAATATATACAACATACATTTATTGTTTTGTTTGTCAGAATTTGCATGAAAAAAATAAGTTTACAGTTTTGTTACTCAAATGTGAACTCTAAAAGTTTTTAAATTTTATTTCAGAACCCTATTTAGGCAGCATTATCTGATTTTCTCTTACAATTATCTACTGTTATGAGAGTTTTGCATATGGCAGCTCCAAGGTTATTATTATTATTAGTATTTTTAAACGACTTGTCTGTACTGTACTAGCAAACTGTGATAAGATGGCTGAAAATGGCGACAGATGTTCCATAGTATTCATCTCAAGATCATGTTTGACACAAATTAATGTGGACCTTGATTCTCGATGTGATTACTGAGATCGTGTCTCGAATATTATATGTGCTTACCATTACAAAAATATGGTAAAAAGACATTTTGATTAGTCAAAGTCCTGTTAGAACCTGTTTGTTTTCTCTATGAGGTTAAAATCACGTACTGCATCTTGCTTGGTATATGTGAGTGTTTGGTATCTGCTATCTGTGTGTAAGATTTAATTATTACGCATATCAAATCTTCTGTTTATATGTATGTTCAAATGTTCCTTCAGTGTTTGGGAGTGCGCGACTGAGCCCATGTTTGTATGCAGAAGTATATGACTGTACACAGACGTGAGTGGAAGCGGTGCATATTAATTCTGTGTTAGTGTGCTGAAGTGGTTCATGCTATCATGTGTTAGTGTGTGGTGCATGCCAGTGTTGTCGACTCGAGTCAGTTAACTCGGACTCCAGACGGACTTGTCACCCCAGCGACTCTTTACAGACTCGACTCGCAAGGTAGGCGTTAGCAACTCGACTCGACTCGCGCAATCACAAATACACAAGCTGTTCAGAGATCGAGTCCCATACCCCCATCATTTGGTTCCCATACCCCCAAGAGGTATGGATACCTACGGTTAAGGATCCCTGGTGTAGAGTGATAAATGACTTTCTCCATGCTAGTATCAGAGTGGTGAAGATGCTTCTTAAAATGCTGTAAAGGGGTGGGCAGCATCTACAAGGTAAAAAAAGCACTGATATAGCTTATGGGATGGTGGCTGTGCAGTTTGACTTGATCCAGACGTTTTGACAAATTGCTTTGAAAGACTGTCTTTGTTCTTTGAGTACTTTTGCATTCATCATACACGGCTCTTGTACAGTTCATAAACTGTCCTTGATTCCATCAATCAATCAACACCGTTTAGCTCCCCAATGAGCATAGGCCTTCAACAAACACATGCCATGTCTTCCTGTCCTATGCCATCCGCTCAAGTTCTTTCCATGTTTTCCTCATCATTTTCACCTCTGTTTCCAGTTCTCTTCTCCATGTGTCCTTTGTTCACACAGAGTGCGAACATTCCAGGTGCCAATCCTGGAGATTTTTCTAGACGAAAAAAGGTTAGTCGGCAACCCAGACTTCTTTCGGCTTTCTCTAGGCTGCTTCATGCGCCTCCTTTCCAGAGGACCTTCTTCTGTCTTGGGCGGCTGAGTTGATTTATATTCTATATTTGACTTGTCCATGTTTGTTGAAGATTTTGTGGTAAAAAGGTTTTTACGGGATGGGGTAACCAGCCCCATGCCCAACCCTCCTTAGTCGCTTTTTACGACATGCCTGGTGTTACTATTCTTTGCTCCCCTTTCCGGCCCCGGTAACACACGGGTGACTTTGATTTCATATTCTTTGATAATTTCTGTAGTGTGTCTTAATTTACTTTATTTAGAATCTTCCTTCTGATCTGTAAAAGCTTCATTGAAAGTTCATAGTGATATTCTGTAAGACCCACACTAAGCTGTTTTATTGTGAATATTACGTCTATCTACACTCTTCCGATTCTGAATCAGAACTACGTGGGTGAGTACGGGTTCTTCTACTAGTCGTTTGCATTGTTCTATAACAGCGGTCGGCATAAGGTAGATATAGATCTACCGTTAGATCACATGGGATGATTTGGCAGATATCTAAGTGACGGAAGAGGAAAAGAGAAATAATTTTAAAATTAGAGAAATTTCGAAACATCCCTCTCCTGTCGCCATTGAAAATTGCGATATCCCCAGGAATAAAGTTACTTGTTGTCCACGTTCCTAGTGAAAATTAATGATTTAGCTGTTAAAAATTAATGATCTAGCTGTTAAAAATTAATGATCTAACTGTTAAAAATAATGCATGAGATAGGAATGCAGTCTCTTGTTTGAAGTGAAGTTAACATGCGGTGAAATAACATTTAATTTCAATTTTCCACCGCAGCTGCAGGAAGCAGATCATCAGGTAGACATAAAAGTTACATATCTCCTGTACTTATTCCAAATACTCTGCAACTTGCAAGCAGACGTGGTTTTATCAAAGTAGATCTTCAGAGAGCTCAGTGTTTCTAAAGTAGATCCCCAGTCGGTCTCCTACCGTTGTCTTGCCAATATGACTAAGAATGGAAAGGTGCTTGTTTGTCGTGTGCACGGGATACCTGGTTCAACCCCATAAGGGTTATAATTATGGTTTATAGTGTTCATCATTCTATATTGCATATTACATTGTTGTTTTTTCTTGTGTGTTGGCTCTTACAGGCTGTAATTTATCTGCCATTTGTTGTGGCATAGTTTAATGTCTATAGTGTTTGTAATATATCCTCTTCCATGATACTATATTGTTCTCTCTCTCGCTATTGATATTCTTTTAAATGTATCTGCTGGGCGGTTGTTGTTTTTTGAACTGGTAGTATTTTTTTTTTTCTGGTACTGATAGACTAGAAAGGGCCGACACTGTTCTGGTGCTCTTCTTCCTGTAGATTATTTATTTCATGTGTGTCATAACCACGTACGTTTGGTTTCCTGACAAAGAGCTGTCCATAAAAGACGTCCACGGGAGGGGGAGGGGTATGTAAAAAATGGACAACTGTGGACGTGGGGGGGGGGGGGGGGGGGGGGGGGGGGGGGGGGGGGGGGGGGGAGGGTGGTATTTAAGTGCAAAGTGGACGTCCGATTCACAAACCACCTGGCAACTCTCACTCACATATAAATTTATCAAGAGTAACAAACCCTCTTATCTTCGAAAGCTTCTTACTGTCCAGCTAAACCCAAATAAACGTTCTTCGGGTTTGTCCCTCTTGCCAAGCGTTCCAATCCTTCTAGTCTCAAAATCTCTAATACGAAGAGGTTTTCTTGAACCTAAGAAACCCACTGTATTATGATATGCATAGTTTTTGCATATTTAAATTTTTACAAGGCGTTGAGGTTTTTTATATTTTTTACTTGCTGTAAGATATTAAGTTAAAACTGTTTCAGTTGTACGCAACACTGAGTTGAGACTTGTATGTTACAATGTAATGTGCAATATTTAGTAACTCATGTTTCACATAATTAAACTGAGTTATCTGTATACAAATGATGTATTATATCGAACTAAACTAAGTTTTAAGTATAGGTAGGTGATTAAAAATGTAAGCTTATGTGTTTAATCAAGACCATGTGGAGTGGACGTCCACAAGGGGGGAGGGGTCAATCAAAAGTGGACAAAGGTGGACATAGGGGAGGGTTAAAAAAAATGCCAGAATTTTGTGGACGTCTTTTATGGATGGCCCCCAAGCAATTATTGCTTCTTTGTCTAAAGGAATTGTCCCACAGAACCAATCTAAACTGGGGACAATTAATCGGTTTAGTGTCCTGGACGAGAACTCATCCCAAAAGAGGAAAAATCAAAAAATCAAATAGGTTAAGAGAAAAAGACAAAGGGCGCTGTAAACGCGTGGCAACGAAATAGATGACAAAATCATAAAATTAAGTAATATCGTCTTCTTTGAACAAAAAAAAAAAAAAAAAAACAAACAAAGCTAACACAGTTAAAACGGGCCATTGTTATTTTTAATTAAAATAAAAAATATATAAAAAATATTTTAAACACACTCTTTTAATGCACTAAAAACCCAAAAATAATTTTTCGAGGAGTTTTTAGCTTGCGGTCAAAAAATGTAACATCAAATTGACAAAAAGCGTGGGGGGGTTATCATATATTTTATCCATAAGTGTCTAATGAAGTATAAAGCTTAAGTTAATTTCTTGGAGAATCAACGCCCAGCGCTTTTTGTCAATTTGAAGTTACATTTTTTGATTGCAAGCTAAAAACTCCTTGAAAAATTATTTTTGGTTTTTAGTGCATTAAAAACTCGTGTTTAAAATATTTTTAAAATATTTTTTCTTTTTTCCTTTTAGTGTTAGACAAATTTTGAATTGTTTCCCTTGATTTAGCTAGACACTTGTTTGAGTACTTGCCTGGGTTCTTGTGTGTTAATTCACCGCTAAAATCAATTTCTGGAAATTTATTACCCAAACTGACAACCGTACTTTTTCTTGACTGAAAAAGGTTGATTTCACATTGTGATTTGGGAGGGCAAGTTCGTCGTGCATTCATAGTTGACACGTTTACGACAGACCAGCCCTCAACCCCCCCCCCCCCCCCCCGGTATTTTAAGTTTATAACCAATAAAACGGTATTGAATTGGGACCTAAGATGCGTCAACAGTGCTCCACTACCGCAATAAGTTACCGGATTTCGGGTTCAAAGCTTGGTAGTGTCACGTATCAGTCTAACCAGCTGTAAATGGGTACCTGACTCTGATCTTGAGTTAGAGAAGGCAACAGCAACGAGGACGGGAACAGGTGTCACGCATCAGTCTAACCAGCTGTAAATGGGTACCTGACTCTGATCTTGAGTTAGAGAAGGCAACAGCAACGAGGACGGGAACAGGTGTCACGCATCAGTCTAACCAGCTGTAAATGGGTACCTGACTCTGATCTTGAGTTAGAGAAGGCAACAGCAACGAGGACGGGAACAGGTGTCACGCATCAGTCTAACCAGCTGTAAATGGGTACCTGACTCTGATCTTGAGTTAGAGAAGGCAACAGCAACGAGGACGGGAACAGGTGTCACGCATCAGTCTAACCAGCTGTAAATGGGTACCTGACTCTGATAGGGACTAGAAAGCTGATGATGATGATGATTACGATGACTAGCAATTCCCTAGACTTAAGGGTCTTTTATATTTGGACATGCGCCCTAATATAACCGACTAGATTGAACGGGACGCGCCTCGCCAAAACGAGACAAAACTTAAAAAAAAAACAACATTTGAGTCAGTTGTATTTTTTCAGGATTACAAAAAATAAGGACAAAAAAGGGGACGGGGTGGGTAAGAGATTTGTGACGTTCGCGTAAGGGGGTGGCAAAAATGTGACAACTCTACATCCTAGACATTGCAATTGGATTTGCCGATTTTTCGCGGTACTTTTTCTTACTTTTTTTTTTCTTTCATTTTTTTTTTCTTAAATTCCGTGCCTTGGCGCTGCTTTCGAGCGGGAAATCTTATCGTTCCATTTGTCATTTGATAGCAGTGTCCAGAGACGTGGAAGATGAATTTCCTGGAGGTGTCAGATTTTACACGTAACAAAGAGAACTGTGTGAAGTTTTTGCAGAATCGGGGCATTCTAAACACCGTCCGACAGTGTGCTAACAATCACCAGATGAATTTGTCCTTGTCGGTTCGCCAAGATCGTTAGAGATGTTACATATGTAAGCAGGATATACCTCTTCGTTCTGGCACATGGTTACAGGGTGCACGTCTGTCCTTCAGGCAGATTATTCTGTTCATTTACTGTTGGAGTAAAGAGATGACTAGCATTGATTTCTGTAAATCAGAGCTAGGAATTGCCAATCAAGCTGCCATTAAATGGAACAGCCACCTCCGTGACGTTTGTGCAAATGTACTAATTGCAAATCCCGCTGTAATTGGCGGTCCCAATACCACGGTAGAGATAGACGAAAGTGTCTTCACACGCAGAAAAAATAACGTCGGTCGTGTATTTCCACAGCAGTGGGTATTTGGTGGCCTATGTCGTGAAACAAGTGAGTGTTTCATGGTTCCAGTGCCGGACCGCTCAGCGGCTACACTTATGCCCCTTATCATAGCCAACATTCGTCCTGGTACGACAGTTGTTTCTGATCAATGGCGCGTATATGGTACCATTCAGAATTTGCCAGGTTTAACTCACCAAACGGTGAATCATTCTGCAAATTTTGTCGACCCAAATACAGGAGCAAACACACAACGAATAGAGAGGTTGTGGAAATCTGCGAAAGAACGCAACAAACGTCAGAACGGGACACACAGACACATGTTAGATTCCTACATGTGTGAATTTTTGTGGCGACATCGGAATAAAGTTCGTCAGTCAGACCCGTTCGACAATATCCTGTTTGACATTGCAGAATTTTGGCCTCCTCTGTAAATTATGCAGCTACGAAAGAACATGTGTATGTCCTGATATGTGCCAAGCTTCTGCGATCCTTGGTGATCTGTTCCTCTCACGGTCCTTTTCAGGGCCCACAAAAACCACAAAACTGCACCTCTCACGGTCCTTTTCAGGGCCCACAAAAACCACAAAACTGCACCTACCACGGTCCTTTTCAGGGCCCACAAAACTGCACCACGGTCCTGTTTAGGGCCCACAAAACCAACAAAACTGTACCCTGGCAATAAATCCTTTATTTGTTTTCACCGCTGGGTGTGGAGGGCTGGGTGGAGAGGGCTGGGTGGGAAGTTGGTCCCCCTCCCTCACTATGCACTGATCCTTGTCAAATATTTACCTAATCAGAGCCGGATTAACGTAGTAGCAAAAGTAGCATTTGCTACGAGTCCCGCGCTTTTAGGACCCTGCGCCAATAAATATGTACATCATTTTTTGGTCATCTTCTAATACGAGCGTTAAACCAATGATCTTGTGATGTATGCCATTTTTAGCGCCTTTTCATTTGATGTCACGAAATTGTGAGAGAAAGAGCATAACAGGGTGACTTAGTGTGACTTTTTATTACTTTTATCTCAACTGTTTGCGGACAGAAACAGTCATTTTCTTTGGATTTGTTGAAAGTCTGTACACCTTCTTTTCTGCTTCTACCTACCGATGGGGTCTCCTTTCTACTGCATTATGTGCTGGCGGTAGTCATAATAAGTCCCATTTGCCCTTTGTGAAATAGTCCGCTTGGGCAGATGCGACAAAAGCACTTTTACACAGCTTTTCTGCAATAAAACAAGTCTTGGATGATATTTCAAATAACAATGATCAGAAGGCAGAGTGTCGTCAACTGGCTCGTTGTCTACTTTCAACCATGATGAAGTAAGAAACTGGAATAATGATCATACTGTGGGATCAAGTATTACACCGTTTTCAAATGACCAATGCTTCTTTGCAATCTTCTGACCAAGATTTGAATACGGCTTGTGCACTCTATCAATCCCTGCGGGGGTATATTCAAGCTATGCGGTCTACTTTTGCAGACATAGAGCAAAAGGCCAAGGATGTGACTGAGTGTGAACATTATCAAGAACAAACTCGAAGGAAACACAAACGAAATCGAGTGTATGATGACTTCAGTTGTTCCAGCACAATTGATGAATCTCAAACGCCTTCTCAGCAGTTTAAAAGCCGAACATTTCTTGTCCTTATTGATAGCTTGCTACCTTGTCAAAACGCCAGAGAGCTTATCAAAAGTTGAATGATGTATTTGGATTCCTTCGTCAGTCACAGTCGTTTACAAAATACATAGAGAAACATTATCCACGCAACACCTGGACCCATGCATACACAGATGGATCAGAAACAAATGCAACAGAAAATGGAGGTGGGGCGTCTTTCTGACCTTAAGCACTGGTGCAGAAAAAATGCTGTCAGTGGCGACAGGACGATTCTCCAACAACTTCAGAGCAGAGGCAGAGGCCCTGAAAACTGTAGCAGATGTTATATTGACAGAAGAAAGCGCAGAGAGAAGGGTTGCTTTCTTTTCTGATGCACAGTCAGTAATTGCGGCATTGAAAAGCCAAAATAATACAGACCTGGATGATCTCAGAGTAGTGCTATAACCAGCTCCCCTCCTGGCTGCCTTTACCTTTCAGAGCAGAGTCAGGTATCCATCCAATTACAGCTGGGTAGATTGTAGCGTGACGCCACCATGTCTCCAGCCTACTACCTTTGTCGCGAGAAGCCTGCGCTGAAATCACGGACGCCCTCATAAATGGATGCTTGTCTAAAATAGAAGGATTGTGGTGGTATGACAAGATCACTAATGTGCAACTGATGACACGAACCAGGCAAGTGCCAAAAGAACGAGACATGAGAAGAAGACGCTGAAGATGGATAGGATATACACTGAGCAAACTTGCTTATAGCTTTACCAGGCAGTCCTTGGTCTGGAACCCCCAGGGTAAGAGAGGCAGAGGAAGACCAAGGAATACACGGAGAAGAGAACTGATGACAGACAAGAAGAGGATGAAGAAATTATGGAACGACCTTGAGCTGATGGCACAGGACAGGAAGACTTGGTATAAAGCAAATGCTCCTTAGGGACTTGAAAGCTGATGATGATGATGATGACTAGGTTGAACGGGACGCGCCCCGCCAAGACGAGGCAAAAATTTTACATTAAAAAAAAAAATACATAATAATAATAATAATAATAGCCCCTTCAGTCATAACTGACCATGGGAATGCGCCCCCGAGGTGGCAGCCCTCAAATACTAACCCACAACCCCTACCTGTTAAATGGACTAATCCCGCGCAGGTGGAAAAAAAAAAAGAAAAAATTGAAATGAAAAAAAAATTCAGTCAAGAAAAAGTACGGTTGTCAGTTTGGGTAATAAATTTGGAAAAATTTGATTTTAGCGGTGAAATATCACACAAGTACCCTTCCCTGTTTTACGCATAGAAAAATTAAGCACACCACGTACTCTTGAATTTTTAACTAACTTGATTATGCCCCTGATTTGTTTACATTTCTTTACGAAAAACTTTAATTACTCATAATGTCATAATTCACCCGTGTGTTACCGGGGCCCGAAAGGGGAGCAAAGAAAAGTAACACTGTCCCCTACCAAGCATGTCGTAAAAAGTGACTAAGGAGGGTTGGGCATGGGGCCGGTTACACCATCCTGTAAAAAAATTTAAACCACAAAAAACTTCAACAAATATGGACAAGTCAAATAAAGAAAATAAAACACAGCCATCCAAGACAGGGGAAGGTCCTCTCGCGGGGAGGCGTATGATGCAACACAGAGAAAGCCGAAAGGAGTCTGTGTTGCTGACTAACCTTCTTTCTTCTAGGAGAACTTCCAGATTTGGCACCTGGAATGTTCGGACATTAAACGAACAAGGGAAAGTGGCGCAAGTAGCAGCAGAAATGAGGGAATACAAAATCGAGGTTCTGGGAATGTGTGAAACAAAGTGGAAGGGGGTAGACAGGAAGAAACTCATCACAGGTGAATTGGTGCTGTCCTCAGGACATGAAGACGAAAGTTCATACCACAGTGAAGGGGTAGCTCTTATGTTATCTAAAGAAGCACAGAAAGCACTCATTGAATGGGAAGCTGTTGGACCCAGAATAATAACAGCTACTTTCAAAACAGCTAAAAAGAAAATTCATGTAAATGTCATCCAATGTTATGCACCAACTAATGACAAAGAAGAGTCTGTGAAAGAAGCATTTTATACTAAACTACAGGAAATTATGGATAAAGTAAAAAGAAGAGACATCACAATTTTGATGGGTGACATGAATGCAAAGATAGGTACAGTCAACACTGGATTTGAAGAAGTCATGGGAAAACATGGGCTAGGAGTAATGAATGAAAATGGAGAGCTATTCGCAAACTTCTGTGCTTCATATCAACTGGCTATAGGAGGAAGCATGTTTCCACATAAGAGAATACACAAGGCAACATGGATATCACCAGACCATAGAACAGAAAATCAGATTGATCATATATGCATAAACAAGAAGTTTAGATCATCATTGCAGGATGTAAAGGTATATAGAGGAGCAGATGTGGCATCAGATCACCATCTTCTGATAGCCAAAGTAAAAATGAAACTCAAGAGATATGCAACAATGCAAAATTATAGACAACAGTTTAATGTAGGACAGCTAAGAAATCAAGAAACAAGAGACAAATTTGCGGTCACAGTATCCAACAAATTCCAAGCGCTCCAACAGCTGGAAGATGTAGAGAATACAGAAGACTATTGGCAGCAGGTCAAAACAGTATGGAAGGAGACATGTGAAGAAATACTGGGGAAAAGGAAAAGACAACAAAAAGCATGATAACAACAGAAACCATCAATAAGATAAAAGACAGAAAAAACAAGAAAGCAGAGTTAAACACAAACAAAACTAGAAGCTCCAAAGCCAAGGCTCAAGAAGTGTACACAGAAGCAAACAAAGAAGTAAAAAGAAGTATCAAAAGAGACAAGATGAAGTATATTGAGGAGTTGGCAAGAGAGGCAGAAGATGCTGCAGCCAAAGGAAATATGAGAGAACTGTATAGCAGCACAAAGAAGCTAACAGGGAAATACAAGCAAACAAGTTGCCTCATAAAAGACAAGAATGGGAAACTGCTCAGCAATATACAAGAGCAAATGAAGAGGTGGTCAGAATATTTTGGGGACCTTCTCAATAGACCAGCTCCACAAAACCCGCCGGACATCCAGCCAGCAGAAGAAGAGCTACAAATTAACGGTGAAAGACCAACGAAGGAAGAAATAAAGAAAGC
Source organism: Oreohelix idahoensis (assembly GCA_024509875.1). Taxonomy (NCBI): domain Eukaryota; kingdom Metazoa; phylum Mollusca; class Gastropoda; order Stylommatophora; family Oreohelicidae; genus Oreohelix; species Oreohelix idahoensis. The sequence goes on along the minus strand of JAMPIV010002752.1, from coordinate 108,828 downwards.
CATAAAGCTTCTAAGAGATGGAAAAGCGTCTGGACCTGATGGCATTCCAGCAGAGGCCATCAAAGCAGATATCGACACGGCTACAGAGATGTTATATAAATTACTTGGTAAAGTCTGGGAAAAGGAAGAGATACCAGCAGAATGGAAGGAAGGATATCTGGTTAAGTTGCCTAAGAAGGGAAATTTACAAGAGTGCACAAATTATAGAGGAATAATGTTACTATCAGTGCCAGGAAAAGTATTAAACAGGATTATCCTTGAGAGATTAAAAGAGTCCATAGACAAGAAACTGAGAGATGAACAAGCAGGTTTTCGACAAAACAGATCATGTACAGACCAGATAGCCACTTTGAGAATAATAGTTGAACAAAGTCTGGAATGGAATTCACCACTATACATCGGATTTGTGGACTACGAAAAGGCATTTGACAGTGTAGACAGAGAATCACTTTGGAAATTGTTGAGGCATTATGGAGTTCCCCTGAAGATCATTAATTTAATAAAGAAAACATATGAAGACATGACATGCAGAGTTCTTCATGAAGGACAGCTTACAGAACCGTTTGGGATAAGAACAGGAGTGCGACAGTGATGCCTCTTGTCTCCATTTCTTTTCTTGCTGGCAATAGATTGGGTTATGAGATCATCGACAACACACAACAGAAATGGAATCCAGTGGACTCTGAATAAGCAGTTGGACGATCTGGATTTTGCTGATGACTTGGCTCTTCTGTCCCATAACCGTAATCAGATGCAGGACAAATTGAAAACACTCGATGAGAGGTCACAGCAATTGGGTCTGAAAATACACAGGGAAAAGACAAAAATAATGAGAATAAATGCAGGTAATGATAACAGGGTTGAACTTGAAGAAACACCAATTCAAGATGTAGAATCATACACATATCTTGGCAGTAATATAGACAAAGTTGGAGGGACAGACAGCGATATCAAAATAAGAATACAAAAGGCAAGAGGAGCTTTCATTGCATTGGGAAATATATGGAGATCAAGAGAAATAGGATCCAACACGAAAATAAGAATCTTCAACTCAGATGTGAAGTCAGTCCTATTGTATGGCTCGGAGACATGGAGAACAACAAAGACAACAACCAAAAAGCTACAGACTTTCATAAATGGGTGCTTGCGTAGAATAGAGGGATTGAAATGGTATGACAAGGTTACCAACGTGGAACTGATGACAAGAACTAGACAAGTGCCAGTGGAACAAGAGATGAGAAGAAGACGATGGCGATGGATAGGACACACACTGAGGAAACCTGTTGATAGCATTACAAGGCAGTCCTTGTTCTGGAACCCCCAGGGCAAGAGAGGCAGAGGAAGACCAAGAAGTGCATGGAGAAGAGAGTTGGAAACAGAGGTGAAAATGATGAGGAAAACGTGGAAAGAACTTGAGATGATGGCACGGGACAGGAGGACTTGGCATGTGTTTGTTGAAGGCCTATGCTCCTTTGGGAGTGGAGGGTTATGAATGAATGAATGTCATAATTACAATATTAAATTATTAAATAATTGACTGATTATTGTATTGTCATCGGGAATACACAACTATGCCAAGTTTCAGAGCTATTGCTCATCTGGAAGTGATTGAAAAATGGATTGCAAGATTTGAAAGTGACATAAAAGTGACATACACGTGAAGTTAAATAAAAGCGTGTAAAACAAAAAGAAATTCTCTGTCTGAAATTGGATTGTAGCTTATCAAAGGTGCATGGTGCTCAAATAAATGCTAAAACATTTAGATAACAGTGTGATGGAATTATGATAGTGTTACATATGCAGATGACATTATGTTGACAAATGAAAATGAATAACGAAAGTTGCAATAACTAGTGAACTAATTTTTTAAAAATCCTTGACACACTGTCACTGACAAGGTAAAATATGTTACTTGATGTAGTTAATGTGAAGAACAGACAGACAAAAGAACAGACAGACAAAAGAGAGAGAGATGCACCATAATCAGAAATACTGGGGATAAAATAATGGAAGATGAATAATAGAAGTCAATAATAAAAAAAAAAATGAAATCCCAGATATTCTTTCAAGAATGTGACAAATACCAAAGTGTCTGAAAAAAAAATGATAGGGAAAAATAAAAAGAATCATCAAGATTTACTTTAATACTGTATGTTGAGGAAACTTGGAGACTAAACAAGAACTGAAGCCCTACATGTGTACATGTTTCAAAGGAAACAGGAGGTCCTGGAAAACTTCGGAATAAAATAAGAAACAACTAAAGATACCAAAATCAGACAACCAAAATATTTTGGAAATAATAATAAAAATATTCTGAAATCGAAAACAATGCTCTCCCCCTTTTTCAAAAATATAAAAAAATAAACTAGTGGAAAGCAAGGCTGAAGGCAAATGGTCACGTTGATAACAGTTTTTATAACTCCTGAAGTGAGAATTAAACATGATGAGATGGAATAAAAGGGGTCTGCCAGCAGGTTTAGAGACAGAAAACTGAAAATTGTATACAGCCAACCATCGATGTGAAGATGGCGCTCCATCTGATCCGTAATGTAACATTTACTACATCCTACTATTTATTACAGTAATAGCCATACACATTTGAGAACAAGCAGCATTTTTTTCAGATATAAGAAGATAAAGTCCGTCAGTAATAAATATTCAGTGCATTAAAATATAAGTCCATTTGAACTAATCTTGCTTGAGACAGAGGTGAAATAAAGTGCAGAATAAGTGCAGAAAAAGAAACAAACAAACAAAATAAGAAGGTAAAATGTTGGCATATGTCTCCACTGCCACTCCGTCTATGACATGTTAAGTTTCAGACGGAATGAAAACAAATGAATCACACCCAATCTTTCAGATGTCTCTTAAATCGTCAGAAAACCATGGGGGAGTTGGGAAAGAGCAATATGTGTAGATACTGTACTGGTAGCTCGGAGCTTAGTCTCAGCATAGAAAAAACAGCTGGTTCACATAAATGCATTAAGATATGCAATGTTGTCAATCTTCTGAAATGAAGATCTGAATTTTCTTGCATGATGTCACGAAATACAGCATACAAACATTCACATGTGGAGATTGTTTTGTTAATTTTGTAAAACATAACATTTTCCTGTTTAAACAAGGAAAGGAATGTTTGATATAACATACTATGAATGAGGTGTAAATGGTAATAACAGTATCGTAAAAACGGCTATCTTTCTTCACATTTGGAAAACCAGATTTTTTAACTCCTGAAAATCGCTTGATGCTAAAGACACAATTAACATAACCATAGTACGGTATATCTTTCTAGTATGTGGAGAGAAAGAATGGTTTTGTTACCCGAAGAAAACTCCTTTTCATGAGTTATGTTAAATCCATGGTATGTTAATGAAGACCACCAATATATGTAACCGTTCGATTTACTAACATTCATGATATAATGAGAGTGGGTGTTTAGTTAAATGCTTAAAACGTTCATGCGCCCACACAGAGCAGAACATAATTCTTATATCACGCGAATGTCGAAAATATCAAATTCTATACGACTAACATACCACTGCTACACACGAGATACTGTTAGTGAATTCAATCTGTTTGTTGACATAGATTCCGCCACACAGGCTATTTATGGTCATGCGTTACTACTGTCACGACTACTGTTTTCCTACCGTGTTAAATGTTGCAGTGAGTGTGCGTGGGTACATTCACACACTACAGGTACACGCATCAGAGGCATGGAATGGTGTAACGGCAGGTGAAAGTTAATGACGTTTATTACACCACAACACGTTACGTTAATGTAGAATACACAGTCATAATCAAATTACAAGTCATAGCAATACAATAATACAGTACCCCAGTCACATCTCCACTTCTCAGAATCATTAGCGCTATACATCATCAATACTGGATCCTCTCAGCAACGGTCGGCATCACCGTGCTAATATAATAAATAATGGCCTCCTCAAATATGCCTCATCAAAGACGCTCTCAACATTGGCGCTCTAATGTAAATATGGATCCTCTCAATAATAACAATGGATCCGGTTAGCAAACGGACATCATCCTCGCCGTGCTAACTACTTAAATGGCCTCCTCAAATATGCGCTATAATATTCTCCTGGATCCTTTTAGCAACGGTCGGCATCACCGTGCTAATGTAATAAGTAATGGCCTCCTCAAATATGCCTCATCAAAGACGCTCTCAACATTGGCGCTCTAATGTAAATATGGATCCTCTCAATAATAACAATGGATCCGGTTAGCAAACGGACATCATCCTCGCCGTGCTAACTACTTAAATGGTGAATACTCGTGGCAATTTCTCGCAAGACTGCACTCCCTGGCAGTTTGCAGTAATCTCGCCCTCATGGATCCTTACCTCTTCAAAAATACTCACAAACATAATTCTTCAATAAACTCAGGAATTACTGGCCTACACAAATAATGGCCTCTATAACTTTTGCACTGCGCAGGCATACTCAAAACACACACTGTAGGGCCGACCTCTCCAGTCGGTGCCCAAAAACAGACTGCAATTAGTTCACACACTAGTCCCGCCAAAAAAAGACACGAGACTCGGCTGTTTAAAAAACTCAACTCAGTCTCGATAATTGCATGGGCTAGTCACACGAGCTTACTCACAGCTCAAGACAGTTCAGAGAAAACACATCTCCGCAATTTGAACTGACCAGTGTTCGCCACGCTTACCGACTTGGAAACTTCTCGAACATACGAGGGAATTCCCCTATCACAATTTTAACTTAACATCAGCTTAATCAAGCAACGTAACTCGCAATCGAATCTATTCGCTTAACATTTTCAAGATCATTTCCCCTTGCTAATATTTACTCTGTATCAGTTTTCAAATGAAAATATCTTGCATAATCTGTTGTTATATATTTATTAACCTAACTGTATTCAAAGAAACGTGATTAACAGACAAACAGAAACTCGCTGACACATGCACACAAAACATAACAGACTGCACAATGTAAAGTGTGTCATTTTTATTCATACTTTACAATGCTACAGCTGTGTACTATGAGGCAGGACAAAGACATTGTTGGTTAGCTTTTTTTTTTTAATAAGAAATGGAAAAATTCTATATGTGTGTGTGTGTGTGTGTGTGTGTGTGTGTGTGTGTGTGTGTGTGTGTGTGTGTGTGTGTGTGTGTGTGTGTGTGTGTGTGTGTGTGTGTGTGTGTGTGTGTGTGTATTTGTTAGCATTCTTTTCTAACACTTTTCAATTCCTCATCTTATAATCATTAAACAAATAATTAAACAAGTTACAGGAAATATGTCAAGCCCCACAACATAGTTCTAATTCCATATAAAGCAGCAAAAAAAAAAGGGGGGGGGGGTTAGATATAAGCAGCCATTGTTCTTGTAACGCTGCTTTGCTGCGACTGACATTGTAGCCGCGTATACCGTAATTTTCTTCAGATACAGACTATATCCCACTACAAAAAACAGAAAGAGGCACAGATTAACATAAAATAAATTCTTATGAGAAACAGAAGATATTAAAAAAAGTTTGACACAGATTTTTAATTAGGCTAGCTTCGCTTGTAGATGCCAAGCATTGGTCATGTGATATCCCCAACCAATCGTAAGGCTCAGTACTGTTCTGCCGGCAGGAATTGAGAACAGGACGCCATTCAGTCAGAGAAGGAAAGTGATTCCTAGCAGACGTGTTTTAGTCTAGCGCTGTGAGATTATTAGTTGAAGAGATCAACTTTAGAATTGTTCATCCATTGTGCATTCTAGGATGTTGTGTGATATTGTGTTTTCAGAATATTGTAAGTATTGACCAAAATTGATTTCACTTGGTTAATAGATCACACGGCTAAGTCTACGGCAGACTTAGGTTCGAAGATAAAAATGAGAAAAATGAAAACCTAAAACCTTGTGGAGAGAAAATTCTCTATGAATTGGAGAAAAGTAAACCTATGGATTCCCACATCAAAACAAAAGAAAGCTTTTGCATAAAGAACTATATACTGAAGAGCCGGCAGTATATTTGCGAGGACAGAATCTAAATACTCAACGTAAGAATACAGTAGAAACAAGGAGACAGTCTCATGAATAAATGAAGATTTAGAAAAGATGCAAAAGGAACTTTGCATTAATGAAATGGTACCAGATGTTTTACACAAATTGTTAACTGCTGTACATATGCCTGTATTATAGACATTGTTGTATTTGACCACGTTCAGTTTTGCAAGTAAAGACTATTAAAAGTTATTGCTGTAAAACCCAATGCTGTTGAAGAATCATATGCTTGCAGTTGGCCATCATACAAATGAATCAATGTATCATATAAAAAACTAATCGCTACAGGTGCAACATAAATAAAACCCATCTGCTCTAACATAAAACATCATAGAGGATTATCCCCGAACCTGGTTAACTCCTGTAAGACTGTAAGAGAGCAATTACCAACTCTAGCAGACCAGCTAGTATCTAAACCTAACACTCTCTGCAAAGAAACAGCAACCCCCAACTACCCTACCCGGTAACATTACATCTTATTTGGTGCCTAGTGACCAGTCCTCTATAAAAGAGCAGAAGCATTAACGAAAGATGGACCAATTAATGGATGATTTCCAGCAACTAGGGGTAGAACAGCAGCAGCAACAGGAAAACAGATCCGCGCAAGCACAACCACTGCAGCCCCAGGACAAACAGAATATGGAGGGACCAACAATGATAGCGCTACGGCAAATTACTGAAACCCTACAGAAAAATGACAACTACGCGAAATTCATTCAAGTCAGATCCATTGTTCAGCCGTTCGATGGAGACAAGAAAAAATTTAGAAGATGGTTGTCCGACATGGAAAAATTTGCGTCAATAGCAATGATGATGAGAAAAAGAAAATCGCTCTGTTAAGCTCCGAATCATTGGTGACTGATTTTTTAAGAAGGAGGTTCCAGCAGTACCCCACAGAGACCTACGTCTCCCTTACAAAAGAACTAACCCAGAGATATGGAGAAATTATAGACAAAATGCACGCTTGGTCAGTCCTTAGACGAATGAAACAGGAAAGGGATGAATCAGTACAACTTTTTGGAGATAGATTCCTCAATATGGCGGAAGAGGCATTTTGTGGAGAAATACCTACCACACCTGACGTAGAAATACAGCTAGTGGGGACATTTGTCGATGGCCTTAGAGCAGATAATATTAGAATGCATCTCCTTAGAAAAGACACGAAGACTATTGCTGAAACAATCCAAGCAGCAATACAAGAAGAAAATCTTCGCCGAAGGTTCCAACAAAGAGTAGGTAGGGAACCCCGACCAGACCATAGGGACTACACTGAGCATGAGCCTATGGAAGTTGACCATGCCAGGAGGCAATGGACTCGCCCACGACAACAAGATGAAAGGCCCCGCAACTATAGACCCCCCACACAGAGGCAAAATGACGTTAACAATGTCAATCCAAACGGATGCTTCACATGCGGTAGGTTCGGACATGGTTACAAGTCCTGCAGAGCAAATTACAATAATGCACCATTCAGAAGAGAAGGAGGTTACCAACCACAACAACCCGCACCACCCCCACGTAATTACACCAGAAATCAGTATACCAGAGGCACACCTCAACCCCTCATGCGTCAGGGAAACGGACGTGCCACTCACTAAACAGGACCGTTCGTGAGGGTGACTATCATAGAAAATGGTCCAAAACAAAAGAAATAACACAGAACAGAAATGGTCAAGTGAGCCCATCCAGGAAAATACATTATGAAGAAATGCTGAATGATGGAACCAAAATACATCCGGACCCCAGTTCCTGCATCATGTCTATACAGGGCCAACAGTATAGAGCACTGGTAGATACAGGAGCATCCATTAGCCTTATTAGGTTCCAGCTGTTCAAGAAGATCCAACATTTAGTACGATTTCAACCGTCCAAAACACACCTAGCTTCAGTCACGGGACAAAGACTAAATTCAGTTGGGACAGCATGGGTAAAATTTTCCTTAGGTGAAACAAATTTTGAACACCCATTTGTTATTACAAAAGGCATGTCTAGAAACCTTATCCTAGGGAGGGACTTCTTTAACAAACACAAAGTTCGTATATACTATGACTTCCAGAAAATCAAAGTCAACAATAATTACATCGATCTCTAGGACGATATCCACATCGCGTCCTTGGTAAGACTTACAGCTCCCATAACGGTGGCCCCAAACTCCCTAGTCATAGCAAAAGGCAGAGTAAAAAATTCTGAGTACATAACACCAGGGCAATCAATCCAAATACAGCCCCTAGCAGAAGAAAGCATTATTGATGACCCACTGTTGCAAATTACAGAGGGAATCGCTGAAGTCTCGAAGTCCAGAGATTTCCCCATCATGATATTGAATATGTCAGGAAAAACTACCACTATAAATAGAGGCACAATTGTAGCACAAGTGGATACGTCAACGTTAAGACAGACTAAAACCAATAGCGACCGTTCACAAATTGTCTCAACCACTCCCACGGGACATAGTGCACGAAATCGCAGTACACATAACCATGGTACACGAAAAGTAAACAGTTATAAGTCCTGTGGTGAAGTGGGATGTTATAAATATTTATAGGGAACTTAGTGTACTGACTGAGATCAGCTGTGAAGGTATCTATATCTATTAAGAGTAGTGTATTATAGATAACCTTACTTGCTACCACATATCTATATATCTCAGTCAGAATTATTCTGGAATAGTGTGATGACTACGTTATGTGTCTAGGGTATGTGTATGATGAAGTGTAAGTCACAACAACAGACAGATAAACAATTTAATTTAATCCACTACTCTTGACAACACTGTGACACTCACATACATATAACACTCTACAAAGATATCTTAAAAGAGTCACTGATAAACTTTCAAATAACAATATGTATTCATTACTGGCATGAATGAATATGTGTCCTGATTCAACTACAAGGGAACCAGGAATCACAATCAATTTAAATTACAAGTTATGTACAGAATGTATTTAATATGAATATTGTAGTGACATATATTATTACAAATGTTCTATGTGTGTCAGTTGTGTAGTAGTAAAATGAGGTAATACTGGTTTTGTTTTGTTCAAGCTCTGTTGGTATTTGTCATCATGACTTCAATAGTTTGTCTTTAGGGACTAGTATTGGAGATGTTCACAGTTCCTGATTTTAAGACAAGTAAATTCCCCTCTTAATGTTAATTTTACAAAGTCAGTTCAAGATGAGGGGACATAATGTTGAGCTCAGCTGGCCAATTCGCTTATCTGGCGTGATGGCGGCAGGAAAGGACTCCTCTGCTCGAATTCTCCTCTGGGCTCTGGAGACACCTCACTGATAGCTAAAAGACCAAGGAGTATGCTGTCCGACTCTGGATTCAGCAAAGCTCTGACCAGGTGCTGCTCACTACCATCAAGACCACTGTCCCTGAAATCAAGAAGGATGTACCTTCTACTTCATAACTAACTTAAACTCTCTTGTTACACTGATCACAACACAGCACAAACATTGAGTTCAGAGCATTAGGCCAACTGTCAGCTTCATTTGAAATACTTTATTCCAGTATTACCCTTCTTAATGGTTACTACGCCTCTGCAATTCCAGCATTATTTCTTTCTAGTCAATCATCTAGGTGTCAGTGTACTATTTGGCCATTCCATGCCGTTTTACTTCTCTCCGACACCCTCTGTTCAGGCTGGAGCATTACAGGCTTTACCTCACGTTGGCCACTGAACTACACATATATATACAGGCATAAATCAACAATTCACATTCAATTTTCATTAAAAGATATTGAATGGTTCAAGCTTACCACAATTCATACGAATAAACACAGATACGTTGATTAGCAATGAATTCTGGCACAAACTGGCACAAATTCCCATCTGCTTATCTTCCAGGCTTTTATTTAGCCAAATATAAGCTGGCTTCAACGCACTGATGCTTTATCAATCTTATTTAGACAAGTGGTTTCGAACTAACGCTCCCAAGTGTGTATATCAGCGAGTCTGACCAATGAGCCCCGTTTCGACAAGTGTTTGAAAAAATGTTACCTTTCCCCGTTTCCCCTAACAACCAAGATAGTATTTATAGCCCGACCAATCGTGGTTAGGCTTTCATTTGTTGCGCTCCAATCAATTTGGAGTTTACATGGTAGGCTATTTCTGTAACGTAAATTTTTTTCAAACACGTTAAAAAAAAAAATCTTATGAGCAGAAATGATTTTATGCTGTCAGGCACCCCCAATATTTTATTTTGGGTATAATTTATTAATTCCTGGACTATTTGCGTAACGTTTTACATATTATTTGTCAGCAAGCCCTAAGGAACCCAAAAATACAAATTTAAAGGAGCTACGTGGCTGCATTCAAAATATGCAATTTCTTCTACCTCCTGTTTCGAAGATGTGCTGTCTGGGTACTGTTATGTTTTCAACCGTAAACCCATCTAATGTTATCTTTTCTAATAAGAGTTTTTTATGATTTATAAACCTAACTCTGGGAAAGGGTAGTGTATTTTATCACTGTCCGTCTGAAAAAAAATTAGTGCATGTAGACTTACACGCGTGATGGCAGCATTTGTGAACCGCGCGACGCGTGTTGCATGCGTTCCTGATTTTCAGCCCTCCCCTCTCTCTCTCTATCCTTTTGTCCATCTGTTCGTTCGTTTTGGTAACGCAGTATAATTAATGTTAGGATTAATTTAGGTCATTACGCAGGGCCTCTCAATGCTTTTCCAAGAAATACAGCACACGTTTCATTGAAGAAAGCGGGTAATAATACAGTAAGCTTTTATATCAACGTGAAAGCGTTACAATTTGCAGACGAAGCATAAAACAAGGGGGATTTCGAGTACATTCTTTGTGACAGCACTGTTATTTTTCCATTGCTCTTTTCTTTATTAATTTTATTTGTTAGGCTTCATATTTACCTAATAATTTATATATGTGGATTAGAATATTTCATGACAAGTCCTATGCAGAAAAAGACAGAAATACCAGTCACAGTTATGTTACACCACAGCATACCCTACCCAGAAGGCAGAAACGAACCAGTCCATATATAAGAAGAGAAGGCCACGGTATGAACATGACTATAATTACTCATTTTTGCGCCCCAGCACACCAAGAGAAAAGATGAGGTGCTGTATACCACAGAGTATTGTCTTGCCAGGAGGATATCCGAAGCGACAGGACAGAGATACATGCCCCATGGAATATCTATATAATGCAAAAACAGGTGGATATGATGTAGTCCCAAAACCAATTGAATGTCACGAGGAAAAGGAAGAATTCTTGTATGACTCTACCACAGGAGGATACTATAACAGCAAGTTTGAAAGCAGAAGGACGAAAGAAACTGCACCCACAGAAAGGAGACAGTCCTATAGCACAAGAGAAAGACACACAGTAACGCACGCGGATAGGCGTAGTTACGGCAGAAATAATCAGAACAAATGGCACAACAACGACTACCCCAGAAATAAAATAAGAAATGAATATACAGTAAATGCAGTGACAAACGAAAATGCACACAGCAGATGGCAGAGGAAACAATACCAAGCACAGCCCAACGAACGGCAGAGAAATACTCATAAGAAAACCACATACCAGGAGCAGATATTTTCACAAGATGCAAGAAAAATTCCCCAATACTACAGGAAAGAAACAGAGGCATCAAGACAGACCAGAGATATCATGGCAGACCATAGAAACAGAGAGAGGGTATCCCAGTTACTAGCAACCCTGAACACCACAGAAGAAAATAGACCACGATTGAAAACCTTTGTGGAAAAACACCAGGACGTATTCACACTCAATGACATGGAATTAGGCAGAACAAATACTGTCACAATGGACATACAAACAACAACAGAGGAGCCAATACATCTAAAACCCTACCATACGCCTTTGAAAAACAGAGAACTGGTGGAAAGATCTATAAATGAAATGCTACATGCAGGAATCATCGAAAGATCCAGATCCCAATGGTCCTCACCCATAGTGATAGTATCGAAGAAAGATGGTTCCAGTCGCTTTTGCTGCGACTACCGTGCCCTTAACAAAATCACGAAAGTCATTTCCTACCCCCTGCCCAGAATAGATGATCTACTTGCGACGTTGGGAAAGTCTACCTACTTTACCACACTTGATGCAAGGTCAGGCTTTTGGTGCATCCCCATGACACCTGAGGCAAAACAGAAATCCACATTCTGTTCGCACATCGGGAGCTTTTCTTGGAATGTCATGCCATTTGGTCTAAAAGGATCGCCAGCAACATATATGTCACTCATGGACGAAGTGTTAAAAGGTTTACAACCATTCGCGCTAGCATATATAGACGATATACTGATACATACCGCAGGCACGATAGAAGACCACCTTCGCAAGATAGAAATAGTCCTCGATAGACTCAGGCATCACCAAATAAAGTTAAAACTGTCGAAGTGTGAGTTTCTAAAGACAGAAACAAAATATTTAGGCTTCGTCATCAATAGAGATGGTATCAGACCAGACGAAGACAAAGTTAAGGCCATAAGAGAGATGCCCAGCCCTAAGACAGTCAAGCAAACACGCTCCTTTATCGGTTCCGTGGGATACTATAGGCGCCATATCATACATTTCTCGCAAGCAGCTGAGCCATTAATAGCTCTTACCCGCAAGTATGCACGATTTAGATGGACAGAGGAATGTCAGAAATCGTTTGAATATCTAAAAAATGCCCTAACCACCATTCCGCTTCTTGGACATCCAGACGTTTCTCAGCCCATGATACTATACACCGATGCCTCGAATAACGCAATTGGTGCGTGTTTGGTACAACCAGTACTAGAAGATGAAACACCCATCCTACCAAACATCCCCAATGAAAAACCCATTGCATTCCTATCCCACGCATTGTCTAAGTCACATAAACAGTGGACCACCATTGAGAAAGAAGCATATGCCATTCACTATGCAGTACAGAAATTAGACTTTTATGTCAGAGGAACTAAACTCATTATAAGAACTGATCATCAACCTTTGGTTAACTGGCTCACCAAAACACAAGAACAGCCTAAGAAGTTACAGACATGGTCCATGAATTTGCAGTCCTATGACACCACCATCGAATACATCCCCGGTACGTTAAACACCTGTGCAGACCTCTTATCCAGGATTAAATATGATGATGAAACTGAAGTGAAAACAAATAGAGTCAAAAATGATGGCACATCCTCAGAGATTGACGATAATGCTAAAGAAATTAATGAAATTACTTCATCAGGTCGAAGAAGTACTTCAGATTCCGCCACTCAAGTAGAAGAAGAAAGTCAAGATATGTTTGACATGAGAGTAGAACAAGCAAAAGATGCAGAAATTGTCAAGCTGCTCACACACGTAAAGGAAAACCCAACAAAAAGTAAAGATTTTACAGTACACCCAACGGATGAAGCTCTATACTATATTGATCATAAACAAGAAGGGACACTAAGAAAAGTCATTCCAGCACATCTAGTCCCAGAAGTATTGCTACAGTTTCATGATAACAACGGGCACATGGGAAGAGACAAAACAATTGATGTTATAAAGAAAAGGTATGATTGGCAAACCTTGTACAAAGACATTACAGAGTACGTGGCCACCTGCAAAACATGTAAATTGCGAAACATGAAGCCACATTTAATTCCCCTTCAAGAAATGCAACCTTCCCCTTATCCCATGCAAACAGTAAGCATTGACATATCAGGTCCTTACCCACTCACCCAATCAGGCAACAAATACCTCCTGCACATAGTTGACCAATACTCTGTTTGGCCAGAAAGATACCCACTCAGTGATGCCACATCGCAGTCCATCACGCAAATTTTTTTACAAGAATTCATTCCCAGGCATGGCTGTCCAAAACGAATCATTTCGGACAACGGTAAACAATTTATCGGTAACCCATTTAAAGCCACCTTACACCAGCTGAATATCGAACATACCACAACCAGCTATTACTGCCCAAATGCAAATGGCAGAAATGAACGCATGCACGCCACCCTACATGATATTATTAGCAAATATATCAAGGGGAACCACCAATACTGGGACCTATACATTAACCAAGCTCTTGAAGCCATCCGAGTAAATGTGAATGATACCACAGGGATGTCACCATTTTACATGCTGTACGGAAGGGAGCCAAACTTTCCTTTAGATAACCTCCTTCGTCCACAGCGAAAATATATGGGAGAAGACCCCATAGAAATAATTCTTAAAGAAAAGCAAAAAGCTCACCAGATTGCACACCGTAATACGCAGAAGGCATTTCACAAAAAGCAGAAACAACATGATAAATCAGCCAAGCTACCAACGTTCAAAATAGGAGACAGAGTATACTACAGAAAACATGTCCGCAGCTCAAAATTCGACGACCGATGGTTAGATGTTCAGACAAAACGACGCCTGTAAACTTCATTATCTGGAACGAAGAGAAAAACCATAGAACAAAAGCTCATGCAAAACAACTCAGAATCGATAATCACAGAGCCATTACACCTCTGACTACAACTACCAGACCAGTCAGAAAAGCCACCCTACATTATAATCCATCCAGTACAGAGTCGACAGACTTATCAGAGTCAGAGACGACAGACTCTGAATTCTACCAGTATGACTACGTACCGAGACCACCCACCGATGCAGTACAGCGAGCAAGACAACAACGAGACTCGTCCGAAAGCGAAGAAGATATCCCGCCGGCAGAATTGCGTAATCGACTCCAAGACAGAGACCTGCGTATTAGAAATGAAGAAATAATGCCTCAAACGTCAAGAGATGACAATACCAAGTCAACGTTTATCCACACTCAAACTTATTCCCGCGGTGACCATTCGTCAATCGATACGTACCACACTCCTAGTTCAGGCAGCTCCAGTTGGAATACTAGTGAAGAACAACCACTGCTATACCAAAAGAACAAGGTTGGTCGTTACGAACAATCAGATCCTGAAGAAACCGTTCCCAAACAATTTGTGGAACCATATACCACAAATCCTTATGAAGACGAAACGCAACAAGAAATGAGAAACTACAGTATCAACCCCAGTGCAATTTTGTCAGACCCCAACGAACAAAATGACAGAGAAATGGTAGAAGCATATGAACGAGAAACAGATATTGATTTACCAGACACAGCCAGTTCTATTGAAACCAGTGATGCGGATAGCACCTTATTTATACCAGTCAGCTCCAGTGTCAAACGCGCCTATAAAACAGAATCGGATGACTCACTCCCTTTCAACAAGATTCCTCGTATACAGCAGAACTATACTGAGCGACTTTAATTACATATCACTATATGAATCACTCACCAAGATGTCTGAGAATAAAATAATGGCAACGTGTTTGATATCACTGGAAACAGTATCCATTGGCCGACCGATTCCCTCAATCCGCGTAGCAGTGCATGCTGTGTTAAAAAAACTACCGTCACAAATGTAAGGTAGGGGTCAAATTGAAAAGTCACAAATGTCGTTGTTGTCATTGTAACGCGCTCAGTAGCGCGTTTGGCCACCGTTGACATCAAGGCAAGCCTGGCAGCGTCTCCGCATGGAGTTAACCAGTGTGCGTAGAAATTCCTGGGGGAGTCGATCCCATACTTCGGTTATATCGCGTCGCAAATGATCCAGGGTCTGCGGTCGTCTGTGCCGGTAGAGTTGGCGTCCAATCTCGTCCCAGACGTGTTCAATGGGTGCCATATCTGGGGACAATGAAGACCATGGTATGACAGTGATGTTATTGGCCTGAAGGAACGCTGTGGTGGCCCTAGCTGTATGTGGTTGTGCGTTATCATGCTGGTACAGCTGGAGCTCGGGATGATACTGGAAGAGGATTGGGCCGACTCGAGGACGTCTGGCGTTGAGTCCTGCCGCCTGCAGTCGACGTCGCACGGTGTGCTCTGATATGGTTCCACGTCTCCCAACAACATCTCTTGCTGTTACAGCTGCCGCCAAAAACCGATTCTCAAATGAAGCTGCGGTATATACGCGTCCTGTTGAGGTGTCGTAACTCTGGGTTGACCTTGACGGGGTCGATCTGCAATGGATCCAGTGGCCATTAAACGTTGTTGCAGTCGGACGATGGTGGACTGGTTGCAATTCAAGTGTCTGGATGCTTCTCTGGTGGACATCCCGCCTGTTATCATTCCTATCGCTCTTTCTCTCTCTGCAGCGCTCAGTCTAGGCATGGTTTGACGACGTGTTTGCGGTTGTGGACTAAAATATTGACTGTTTTCCAGTCCGTAGTGCTCTAGGCTGAGCTCTGGGTGAAAAGAAATTAATGTTTTCCGTGGTGAATTTTTACCAGGCACCTAAATCATGTTTTACGTGTTTTACGTGCTACTCTTGTCTCCAGCTTTGCTGGCTAAAAATGACTACCCTGGCCTCTGGGCGGTGATCTTGTGAACCTGTGTACTAATTTCGGTAACAATTGCATGACCATAAGATACTTTACCAGGCACTCATATAGTGATGCGTAATTAAAGTCGCTCAGTATATATCAGACGAAAGATTTTGAAGAAACGTAGGAATGTTCCAAAACCAAGCCGAGAAGTATTAGCCTCAGCTCAACTTGTCAAAAACAACAGTGTGCAAATTACTGCGCCCACTGTAAACGGTGTTAACATACCGCAGAACCAGGTCAGACGAAAAATCAAGGCGAAACATGCCCCTGCCTCAAAACTAACAGATGTTCCAGCCATGCAAACCCCAACCACATGGAAACCATCACCGCCCCTGCTGGTGTCCACAGAGTCCCAACAATCAGCAAATGCAGTGTCGCCTACCACACCCATCACCACTGCTACCCAATATGATGCTCGCCTAACCAGTCGGGACATTGCAAGGTTAGAGATGGTGAAGGAACTAGCGAAGCTGTTCTGAAAAACACGCCCAAGTATCTTCATGTACATGCCATCCCATGTACGGTCTACGCAAATGTGCACTTACTTTTTAACAATGTACTAAAGTTTTTAAATGTACTCTATTTTCAGACTATGTGACTATGTTTCAAAGTGACAGTCCTAGATTGCCTTATTACAGTGTGAGATGTCAAAGCCAAACCCAACAAGTTGTTCCCCGGACATAATCTTCTGACGACCAGCGAACACTCAAGAACAGCCCACAGAGGATTCTAGTTAGACATTTTATGGTTTTGTGAAATAAAGATGACACAAAAGATACAATGTTCCTTGTTTACAGACACCCTCATTAGTCAGACAGTTTTTAATGTTTAAAATGTTAACTTACACAACCTCACTTATAGCACATGTGTCCCACTGATCCTGTTGTAACATTGATCTATACTTTTGTAACTGAGTATAATCCACGCTTCATTCACTAGACTTCTTGTCCTAACAGTTCCAGAACTAGTGATTCCTTTAACATGCATCTTAGTGCATCTTCATGCAGGCACCTTGCACGAGTAATTTTCTTCTTACCTGATACTAATATCTTTGTTCCCAATTATCCTACCTCATCTAATATATATCACTTAGATCCATCACACTGACACCACTATGACATCTGTAATTATTATGCCATGCTATCCTATTTTCTCCACAGGATTTATTTATTTTAGCATGTTCACAAAAAATTTGTTTACTTCGCATAAGAAATTGTATATCCAACCTTTAATTCACTATTGTAAGATTTTCCTCACTCCACTATCACACCTCCTTAACTTACTATTTTTCTTTCCACTATTTTGAAGATGACATTCTAGACATGAGTTTTTCTATCCAAATCATTTTCCATCCTTCGAATTACAATAATGTTGTAATCTAGAGACCTTCAATATTTCCCCTATCTATCAAGAACTTCCAGTACCCTCTCCTCACTCCTTATTAACGGATACCACTATGTTAGTTCTTTTCTGACCTTATCTATTGCTTGCAGCCCTATTGTTTAGAGTTGGTAGTATCTCTAGTGACTAGTAAATTGATTATTATCATTCTCTTGTAATTGTGATACATTGTCAGAAAAGAATCGAAATTTTGATATATTGAAAAGAAAGAAAAAAAATTGCAAACCAGAAAAGATGATCAAACAAAAAATGCAAAGAAAAGAAATCAAACAGAAAATGCAATGAAAAGAGAAAAGAAAAGGAGAGAACACATTTTGAATGTTGTTATAGGATGTGTTATATGTTAAAAAAATAAATCACCATATTAGAGTGAGCAATTAGTTTTTACTCCTACTGCCCATTACCAGTCATACCCCTACCAGCATGATCTCTGATACTCCAGCAGTATTTTGTTGATACTGCCTATGACAAGTACCCCAATGACATTTGCGCATGCTGATTTTTGCAAATGAAAAATACCCTTCTATAGCATTTGTATATGCTGACCCCACATTGAACAAATTGCAACTATTTGTTGATGCTGCCTTTGCCCCATGTTAAAGAAATGACATTTGCACATGCTGACTTAGCAAATGAAATACCCTTCTATAGCATTTGTATTTGCTGATCCCACATTGAATACCCCATTACCGGATGATACCACTGATGTCCTATTTAAGGAAGAAGCATCTGTTTAGTGATGATGAAGATGCCATTTTATATTATGGTGAAATTTTATGTTGACACAACTAATGTTTTGCTGTGCGGTTTATGCACTAATGCTCACATTAGAATTAGATAATGAATAATTTTGAGTAGTTACAAAGATAACAGAGAAAATAATTGAAATTTTCTGGAATCTATGAACATAGAGCAAATCAGGGAATATGATTGCTACATATGAGAACCATAAATGCATGGATTATCATTGGACAAGAGACACAAATGAATTGTGATAATCCTATGGAACCAAAAGTGTTAAGGACACAATGGAGATTAAATGAGAAAAAAAAAGAGATTGAATGCTGATGCACCCAGAACATAATGGAACTATATGAGATTTGGATCACCCATGGACAAAGGATATACAAATGGACTATGCATATCCCATAGAACCGCAGAGGTTAAAGACAATAATAATAATGGAATAAAATGTTAATATCTCCACATTTTGGGAGAGACTAATTTCTTGATATTTTTGCCACTTGCCTTATATTGTGAACCTGATTATAATAAGATGAATGCACATGAATATTGCTTGCTACTGGTTATATTAAAATGCTTATGGTATTTTAAATTAAATAATACAACAAATCAGAGGATTGAAAAATTATTGAGACATTGTGAAAATACTGAGCTTGGATCACCCTTATGATATATGGACCAAGAACAATGTAACCCCACGACTGACGTGTCATGGATCCATGTACAATGGATAGATATAATATTATAAAAGAGTACCTAGATTGGACATCCATATTGCTGAATCACGGATTACCATTGGAATAAATGTACCCTCATGCCCCATAATAATAAGTAACTAAAATTATTATGAAAATAGATTGATCATCTGGCTGTAGCAGCAGATGTTATAAACACCATAAAGTTCTGAATAACCCTCGACCTGCGAAGGCAGAACTGGTGTTGAACATGAAAATATTATGTAAAATATGTTTTATTTATACTGTTACAGAATTGAGACATTTGAATTGATAGTTATAATAATGATTGTATGATGTGTTCTTGAAAAAATATTGACAGCTCATAAGGTTCACTAAGGATATATTTCTGGTTATAACAAGAGAACTAGACAGGATCCACATAGCATGGAATTGTGGAAAGACATATGTCGTAGATTTTCGATAGGAGAATTAAGACTTGGGTTGGTCCCTTCTGAATAGCTTGGAATGAGTGAGAGTCCCAGTGTGAGTTAGTAAAGGAAATAGATTCCACGAGTGAGATGATAGAATGTGATATAGAGGCTGTCTTTGAGAATCGAGATAATCTTCTCTCTCTCACTTATCTTCTACGACCGCTTTTAAAGTGTCAGACAGTCTAAACCACAGATATATCTTACATAAATCTCTATCTACTCACGGGCACGCACATATACGTGACGACAGTTAAACACACAGACGTGGGAAAACTATAACAATGATATATATATATATATATATTAGAACGAGCTGACCAACACGATTATTAAGTTCAAGAGAGATTTTAATTATCATTTAAAATCTTCTCACAACACCAAAGAAACACATCAAGGAAAAACATATACAAATAGTCATAAATTCAAGAAAATGCTACAAGGATGATAGCCCGTTAGAATCTTACTCTAGGTTTAGCCCACAGCCCCGTTAAGAGAACAGATGATGGCCCAAAGAGTTATAGATACATAGGGTTGAGTCTAAGAGGTTTCTTTCTTTCTCGTAAATGTATGAACAGAGTTGGATAATCTGATTTAGCCTAAGAAAAAGAAACTCTAGCAGTTGTAACTAATTCTGCAGATTAAAAAGTTAAGACAGCAAATGGGTGACAATATACACCGGTAAAATAACACTCTGACCTGCGTACACTCATTCATTCAGCCATGGCCATGTGCTCTCATTTATACTTACAACTTTGCTCGCTGCCTCTGGGAACATAATAAATTCTAGGACCTTCACACAGACCCGAAAATGCAGTCATCGACCAAGAAATCCCCAGTTCCAAAAGACGTACTGAACTCTCCGTCTCAGGGAACGATTCCTTGGGGGTTCTAATTTTTCGAATGTCTGATTAAGTCACATAAATTTTGTCCAGGCACGAAAGTTAGCAGAGCACAATGTCATTAGCTTTGGTTTCTAGAATTTAAGGAATGTCAGATCGGTGTCTATTTTCAGGAAGGTACTATACTTGGTCACCACAATACTAGGCAAAAACTCTCTGTCGGGATGTTAATGTTATTTCTTGTAATATTCACGCCGCCAGGCAGAAAATTTACGTAAAGTTTATGAAAAGAATTTAAGATCTGGCGCAAAGGCCCCGTATTGATCATTACAGTCTTTGAAACCCGTTAGTGGGATATAGTATTTCTGTCTAACTCTGTTGGCATATGCACTGTCAGACCAGTGTTACTTGAGAAACCCACGTGGTTCAAAATAAGGACTGTCTATTTCTTCACAAATATGAAACTCTTATTAAACGCCGGTAAAGTTCGGGTCACCTCAGTATTTCCTGAATAAAAGGAAAAGCCCATATAAATCATTTACATATTATGTACTCAATATAACTTACATTTTAAACAGCAAGCCGACCGCTTGACTTATTATTTAAACTTCCGGTGAAATAAGTTATATTTAAATCAATCATCAGGAATTAGGAATATCTGCGTATTCCGTCAATATTCACTGATGTCGCATCTAGCATTTATGAGTTAGTTTTGAAAAAAATACTCGACTGACTAGTTAGCAGTAAAATAAATTAACTTCATTATAGCTACATTATTGTTTAATGCTAGAAATTATAATTTGTTCTGCTTTCCACTGACACACGTCACTAGAAAAATAATACAAACTATAAATTAGTTGCTCTGCACCAAATCTAACTAGGGAAATAGCTAAGCGATTAAACACTTTAAACCCTACACACAATACTAGATATATAATATTAATATACCTCGACACAGAATTTCTAAGAACTAAACCACTTCGACCAAACTAAAGGCCATCTCTATTAACAGAGATATTTAGAAATCGAACCAAGGCTTGTTCTAGTCTAAATGCGAATTACTGAGTGCCTGAAATCAGGTTTGCAACTCTAGTTATATCTATGAAACGGACAAAGAATCCCACTGTTTCGAAACCACGAAACAGCGCCCGTCTCTCCCCTTCTCTAACACCCTACGTCCGCTTCCCTCATGTCGTAACAGCCATCAGTGACCGAGAAATGCGCGTGACAGTTGCAAATCTCAGACAGCCGTCTACCAGGCATGGGCGATTTTCACGCTTTCGCCGGAGCTATTTGACGAAACGCTCGCGGTTTACTGAAAAATGCAGACACTCGGTCTGCTTGCCATGTCCCGTGGAGTGAATTTTCACACTACCGGCCCAGAACTCAGCCGTAGAAAACACTGTCCCCGGGGAAACTGCAGACAGCTGTCGGCTCTCCGGTCTGACGGAATGCATTATAACACTTCTCGTCTGTCTGACATCTATGTAATAGAATTACGTATCCCAGTATGAGGAAAAACACAAGGTAAAGTTTGAGAATACTGAAGAAAATATTTTTCGCAACCGAGTGATGCGAAAAATACAGGAAAAACAAGTACGGAAAGATAATAAAATAAAAGGATTTGGGTGAGAGAATAGGAAGAAGATGTAGGCAATTTAATGATATAAAGACCTACGTGACAACATAAAATGATACATTGAGAAAAAAAAAAGAGAACAAAAGAAGAAAAATGTTGGACTTAGAACATTTTTTGAACTTTAAATTTTTCTGAACATTTTTTTTTTTTGAACTTAAGAAATTTTTGGGATAAATTTTTTAAGATTTGATAGTACTTGTGGCCGGGGGAGTGGACGGGAACGGCACCGAATCAAGTTAGATGTGACCGGGCTTGGTCACGGTGACAAATCAAGTCTAGTGTGACAGGGTGAGAATGGGGCGGAATCTTTTATCAATGTTCATCTGTTGTTTTACTGGCGACTGCCAGAGGTGGTGATTACAGAATAGGAACATAACCCAGGTGGTTCTTTTGGAGACTCGTAACTGTGTTTATGTTTTAGGCTGCATGATCGTCGAAAATATGGTAACATTCTTTTCTCAATTACCTGATGTAAACAAACGAAACTTCCTACTGACGTTCAGGAAATAAGTTCAAGCTGGATTAAATATGAATGTACACCTTTATTAAGTGTCTGCACACTCTGACAACTTCATAATAGTTCATAAATACATGTGCTTCTGTGGTATACAAACCAGTCATCCCAAGAAATAACACACAGCCATCGAACTTACAAGATGGTCCAAACCCCAAAATCACTGCCTCGCTCGTCTCGTGCCTAAAAACAACTCACTTAACCCCCTTCTATCCAACCATCACTTCCGTCCTAGCTACTGAGCAATTCTACCCCAAGTTCGATGATGTCATTTCTTAACCTTTAATTAAATCACTCATAGGATTTGTGACTAGTGTTATTACACTAACTAGACACGTTCAAATACTTAGTGTTTAATCTTGCTAAGTATTCTTACCCTAACTATAATTAAGTGGCAGCACCTTAGTGTTAATCCGACGTAACAGTCCGTACTGTCACATACTCAAATGTCTCCCTACGGGATACAATTGCAGGGCCTCGGGATCTGTATGTAGCCGCGTATACCGTAATTTTCTTCAGATACAGACTATATCCAACTACAAAAAACAGAAAGAGGCACAGATTAACATAAAATAAATTCTTATGAGAAACAGAAGATATTAAAAAAGTTTGACACAGATTTTTAATTAGGCTAGCTTCGCTTGTAGATGCCAAGCATTGGTCATGTGATATCCCCAACCAATCGTAAGGCTCAGTACTGTTCTGCCGGCAGGAATTGAGAACAGGACGCCATTCAGTCAGAGAAGGAAAGTGATTCCTAGCAGACGTGTTTTAGTCTAGCGCTGTGAGATTATTAGTTGAAGAGATCAACTTTAGAATTGTTCATCCATTGTGCATTCTAGGATGTTGTGTGATATTGTGTTTTCAGAATATTGTAAGTATTGACCAAAATTGATTTCACTTGGTTAATAGATCACACGGCTAAGTCTACGGCAGACTTAGGTTCGAAGATAAAAATGAGAAAAATGAAAACCTAAAACCTTGTGGAGAGAAAATTCTCTATGAATTGGAGAAAAGTAAACCTATGGATTCCCACATCAAAACAAAAGAAAGCTTTTGCATAAAGAACTATATACTGAAGAGCCGGCAGTATATTTGCGAGGACAGAATCTAAATACTCAACGTAAGAATACAGTAGAAACAAGGAGACAGTCTCATGAATAAATGAAGATTTAGAAAAGGTGCAAAAGGAACTTTGCATTAATGAAATGGTACCAGATGTTTTACACAAATTGTTAACTGCTGTACATATGCCTGTATCATAGACATTGTTGTATTTGACCACGTTCAGTTTTGCAAGTAAAGACTATTAAAAGTTATTGCTGTAAAACCCAATGCTGTTGAAGAATCATATGCTTGCAGTTGGCCATCATACAAATGAATCAATGTATCATATAAAAAAACTAATCGCTACAGGTGCAACATAAATAAAACCCATCTGCTCTAACATAAAACATCATAGAGGATTATCCCCGAACCTGGTTAACTCCTGTAAGACTGTAAGAGAGCAATTACCAACTCTAGCAGACCAGCTAGTATCTAAACCTAACACTCTCTGCAAAGAAACAGCAACCCCCAACTACCCTACCCGGTAACAACATGGCAGAGCATGACAACTGGAGGAGGACACAAGTAATATTTCTCCAGTCCATCGATTGTGAAGTGCGAAGTAGCTTTATTCAGTTTATGCAGCTATGTGGAGAAGGGCATGTAGTTCAGTGCTTCAGGTACGGCATCACAATAGTTTAAGGGGCCATGGGGTTGGATGCAGTACTCAGCCTGGTCTGGGGGCAGTTTTTGCCTCAAGATTTCAGTTGTGATGT
This sequence comes from Oreohelix idahoensis, assembly GCA_024509875.1. Taxonomy (NCBI): domain Eukaryota; kingdom Metazoa; phylum Mollusca; class Gastropoda; order Stylommatophora; family Oreohelicidae; genus Oreohelix; species Oreohelix idahoensis. The sequence goes on along the minus strand of JAMPIV010002752.1, from coordinate 84,281 downwards.
ATGGCTGTAACATCTATAACATCAAACAATAAAAGAAGCTTAAAATGAACTGCATTAGAACCAACAAAAATGGACAGGAAAGCTACGTGTAAATGACAAAAGACATATCAAACAAGTGGAAAAATATTTCTTGCATGTTCGCCTGTAACACTGCAAAATTCTGTGAACTGGACTTCGCTGACGACCTTGCCCTTTTATCCCATAACTCAAATGCAATGCAGAAAAAAAAGAATACTGTATGTGAGGTCACAAAAACTTGGCCTGAAAATCAATAGTATCCTGTGACTGAAACTAAAACCAGATTCTGGACAAACTGAGATAAACGTCACTAAAACCAGATTCTGGACAAACTGTGATAAACGTCACTAAAACTGGGACCTGGTCCTCTGTAATTCCCGGGGGTCTCCGAAGAGACAAAGAAAAAATAGGACTACTGAACCCTCAGGCATGTCGTACGAGGCAACCAAAATGGAGGTCTTGCATGGAGCTGCAAACTCATAATTCAAAAGAAGTTGCCACAAGAACTACTACTACAAATAGATGTAACTGTTTTGTGCAAGCTTTGGGGCTCGCTGCAGTGGTAAGGCATCGGACAGATGGGGATCCCCAGGTGCAGATACTAGAGGAGAGGAAGTGGAGACTAGGAGATAGATACTAATTTTCACTGTATCAACCGGCAAGATGGTAAACTCAGAAGATGGCAGACCACTTTCACTGTATCAACCGGCAAGATGATAAACCCAGAAGATGGCAGACCACTTTCACTGTATCAACAGGCAAGATGATAAACCCAGAAGATGGCAGACCACTTTCACTATATCAACCGGCAAGATGATCAACTCACAAGATGGCATACCACTTTCACTCTAGACCTAGCTTTCACCACAGCGACATCCTTCGCACAACTGACCGACAGGTACTTGACTAGTTATCAGGCAGCGACCACATACCAATAAAGTCGGTAGTAAATATGGAGTATGTTCCCCAGGAAGTAAAACCATTGCTCCGATGGAATTACAAAAGAGCTGACTGGGACAGTTTTGCAGTGCTGATAGACAGGTTTTGTGATGCAATCAACACAGGTAACTTCTTCTTCTCTTCTTTGATCATTAGCCGCCGACTGTCAAAGCAGTCACAGTGGCCATCACACCTGGTGGCGTCTTGTAGTGCAGTAACAAACTACTTCCACTTTGCTCGGTTGGCGGCCATACTCCGTGCAGTGCCCCAGGCTGGGGGCCCCAGCTCTGGTTCATTCTCTGCATCTTGGCCTCCACAGTTCTCCGCCAAGTTGTTTTTGTTCACTTTCCTTCAGGGGTCCATAGCATAGCTGTTCTTGTGATGGCATCATGGTTTCTTCAGAGAACGTGGCCGACCCAACTCCAGCGTCTGCCAGTTATGATAGTGTGCATTGCCTCTTGGTTGCTCCAAGTAAGCAGTTCTTGGTTGGTGATGGTATTCGGCCAAAAAGATTCAGAGAATTTCCCTTAGGCAGAATGTGTGGAAAGATGACAACTTCTACATTTCCTTCTCTGTTATTCTCCAGCATTCCGCATCATAGAGAAGCACAGAAAGTACACAGCTCTCATAGAATCTTAAGTTGGTGTTTGTGCTGTACTGAGAGTTCCATATATTGTTTAGACTAGCAAAGGCTGTTCCCGCTTTATTCATTCTGTTGTTGATGTCTTTGCTTATTCCGCCGTCTGGTGTTACTATGCATCATAGGTATGTAAATATGTCTGTCTCTTCCAGCTTCTGGATAATTATTGTTATTGGCTCAGGATTGCCCACATTGAGTGTCATGACCTCTATCTTCTTTAGATTGATGTTCAGACCCACCTGCTGGCTATACTTATTCAGTCTATTTGTTTTTTTTCTTGGACGTGTTGATGTGAATGTGCGAGTAATGCAATGGCATCTGCATATTCCAGATCTTCCAATGTAAAAAAAAACGTTGTCCATCTTATTCTATCTTATGACTGTTAAGAATAAAGTGGTTGACAAAGGGCAACCCTGTCGTACTCCTGTTTTCACCAGTCACAGAATTGGATCGTTATTTTTTCGTACTCTCTCTCTCTCTCTCTCTCTCTCTCTCTCTCTCTCTCTCTCTCTCTCTCTCTCTCTCTCTCTCTCTCTCCCATTCTCTAAATATTTCTCATTTATTTTCGGAGCCCAGAAATCCGTACTACGGTCACTGTTTAAATTTTTGCACTTCGATTCATGTCAGGTCAAGGCGTAATTGACCATCCCGAAAGATTAATTGAATCACTAAACGTGATAATAACCAGATTGACTCCAGGTAAGACGAACATGAAATACAGGTTTAGTTGCATAACCCCGTCTGTCTAGACGGGCAAACGGATTTCTGTCGCTTCAGCCTTAAGGCAAGCGATCGGGAGTTTCTGATCAGCTATGTACTCAGACCTCCAAAATTACCTGTGATAATAAGTACAGATAATCTGAATCTTGGGAGATATTTAAAGAAGTGAGTTAAAATGTGATAATAGTCAACATGACCGACATTCGACGGAAATAACAACTCCCTATATGGAAAGTGACTTTTTGAATTTCACAAACGAATGTCATGTAGAAAATTCCATGAGAGTTATCATAACACGCACTTTGAATGCTATTCGCTAGCATTTGAGATGCGAATATACATTCGTTCTGATTGGAAGTTTTGTCGGAAACGCCATGCAAAAGCTTGGGCCGTAAGCTGCGATATAACGTAGCACATTTTAGACATACGGTACTACATTCCAAGATTATCAAAGAAGACAAACCAGACAAAGCCAGGGATGAATAGAGTCAGGATTTTGAACGTATAGGACCTGACATAATGTATTAGGAGCATCTGCTGAAACCTCAGTAGAAAATTGTCAGTATTATAAACGGAAACTTGATTCTACATGACCACTCACAAGTCACAGAGGGATTCTAAATAGAAACAATACCCAGACGCGTGTTCAATGCATCTTCATCAAGTTGCCAAGACTATCCTACTGAGCAAGAAGTCTAGAGTTCCTAAAAGTTATTGGAGTGAGTTGTAACATGTATTTTATACTTCGAATGTGACATTTTGGAACTTGCTGATGGTTATACAGGTCCTTACGAGACTGGCAACCTTAGCATGTGAAAATGATTTATTCATGAACCACCAGAGCAAAATGCTGGTGATTGCTTCGTGCTAGTTCTCACAGGGAACCAAAAGCAGAGGTAACCCCAGACTCCGAATGGAGCAAGGAGTGGATGGTGATGACATCGTGTGTATATATTTATTATTATTTGTAATAAGTTATATATATACTTAGAACGTAGAAATGTTCACCCAGGCACAAGCCATTGCATTCTTCGCTGTCCAGACATACATTTAGCTCAGACTAACTGAAAGTAATGGTGAACTTTTATCATATCTACTGAGCTATACTGTATACGCAGAGGGGATAAAATTACTGAGAGAGAGTCGTTGGAAGAGACAGCGATGTGATAAAATGGGTTATAAATTGTGAGCACTTGGATGGAGCTACCATCCCTCCTAATTTCTTTTTGATTTTTGGCACGCTTATTTCACTTCTTTTCGTTCTTCTGTAGATATAAGCGGGGTAACTGGCTGTCAATTCTATTCGATAGGTTCCCTCCCATTAGTCCGTAATGTTGGTAGGAGATAATTGACGCATCCCGGACTCTTCGTCACGGACAGTGGCATCCGTCTTTAGAGCTCTTTTGACCACGAGTCAGAAGCCCGACACTCAGTTTGAGAGGGAGCCGCAAAAGGTTCCCGAGTCTTTGACACCAGGGAAAGCTCTTGCCTTTCGTGTATCGGCAGGTAGAGCCTATTACGCCATATATTGGCGGCTTCTTTCTTTTTTTGCACGAAAACACGGGAAACTGTTCATCGAGTTCCGTCATGTTACGTGGCAGCCCGGGCAAAGGTGCGATTTGGCGACTTGTCCGAGACACCTGCGTTGTTGAGATGACGGTCACGTAAACTTCTCTGTGCTTTTAAGCCAGGGAAATTCTGGGACTCTCTATGCGTAACGACCTTCGCCCTGTTATGCCTAAGTCTTTTGTAGCGAGTCGCCTGGAAGAATTTTCTGAGCAATTATTACGACTGTTTTCGGCATTCTCTACGCAGATGTCAATGCAGCTGTTAGCCCACGCTTGAACATCTGTGCCCTATTCTTACTATCTATACAGTCTACTTCTGTCTCTAAATTGCTTCAGTCCTAAAATTCCTGTCGTGAGTGGTAGAGACCCCTGTGCAGCTTGCCAACTAATTAGTGAGGAATATTCTCCACAAGTCTCGGTAAGCATTCTTAAATAATTTGTTAGTAATTTATTCTTGGGATTTATAACGAGTCAGGGTAAGCCATCAAAGCGGGTTCTAGTAATTTATAGTCCGGCCATCGCTCAACAAACACCAAGAGCTATAATATACTGTTCAAAAAAAGAAACGCATAGCTATCCGAGGGCGCGTTTTTATGAGTTTGTAAGTAAAATTTGGTGCTAGGGTATATAAAAACCAGCCTCAAATGTTCTTTACAGTGTCACATGCACGTGTTGACCTGAATTGCGTTCGTTTTTGTAATCGTTACAACGCAGTGGTCAATAGTGTTAATGACGCAATTTTTGACCACAGCTCATGTTGCGCGCACGTGAAAGCAACAAAATTTGGGGTGAACACTATTCACTGACTACGCAACTGAAACCCTATAAAAGGATAACGCTACACACAAAAAATTCAGTTCATTTTCAAGCAGACATTTATGGCGTCTCTATCGATAAATTTAAGGAACATTGCTATTGGCCGACTGCATGCAGGCGAAAGTCAAAGTCAGGTTGCCAGGCATGTAAACGTGCATCAGAGTACCATCAGTCGACTTTGGCACCGGTTCCAAGCCACTGGCTCAGTTGAAGACCGGCATCGCAGTGGACCACCCAGAGTGACAACAGCAGAGGAGGATCGCTTTATTCGGCTTCGTCACCTCAGAGACAGGTTTACAACAGCTTCCTCAATTGCCCAGTCATTGCCTGCAGGTCGTCATGTGTCTGATCAAACTGTCCGGAATAGACTGCATGACGCTGGACTTTGGGCACAACAACCTCACATTCTCACCCTTCCCTGGCCATCCCTGTCTCCAGACATGAGTCCGATTGAGCACCTGTGGGATGAGCTGCATAGACGTGTTTGTCGCCGAGACGTTGCTCCAGCCAATCGTCGTGATCTGTTCCAGGCACTCCAGGAAGAGTGGGCAGCCATCCCACAGGCCCACATCAGACGTCTGATCACATCCATGCCCAGGAGATGCCAGTCGCTGATCGATGCAAGAGGAGGCCACACACGATACTAACGGGAAAACCCGTACGCCAAAAAACTCTCGTGACCCAGATGCAAAACAACTGTCAATTGATTGGTTGAACCCTAAGGTATTCTTGAGTGCAATTTGAACAATTAACTCATTAAATTAAAAAAGTTATTGAATGTCAAAATTATGGCTATGTGTGTGCCTTCAGTAGCTATGCGTTTCTTTTTTTTGAACAGTATTTTTCTCTTTTTTGTGGAAATTACGTTATGCCACTTACGGGTTTTTTTTTTCCTAAGCTCAATAGTTGTGTACCTTGAACTGCTACATGGAAGCTCGGCTAGAGAATCCCCTTATTCACAAAGTGTACATAACTCGAACCGGTTTCACTAGAGAACGATGGTTAACACAGAGTGTAACAATAAGCTATTTTCTTGGTTTTACGGCCTCTGTAGTGTCTATTTTTTTTCTACCTGTAAGGTTTTTTTAATTGATTACTTGTGTACTGTATGGTTACTTTTAACTCAGTTACAGATTTCCCAACAGTAGCCTTATATGTTGTGTCATATAGATGCTTGTAAATGTAATGAGATCAAATGTACTACAGCCAGCCTGGCGATTGTGTTAAAACAGAAATTCGACTAGAGTCAGCAAAGTGTTAAACGCCTGTGCATTAGACCAGACTGACATATGTTATAAGGTCAGTTCTGCGCCAGCTAACGGCCAGGTTTGTTTACATACACAAAAAAACCTTCCCAGCGCCAGTCGCGGGTAACCTGATTACGCAAAATTGCGAGGTTAGCAGTACACCTGCCAGGCCCGTATCTGCTCGCTTGTCTGGTTAATGGTCAGTGAGAGGAGGGGGGAGTGATAAAACTGTGGGACCAGGTCAGCCCTGTACAGCAGATAATATTGAGACAGGACGGATTGTATATAAGTTAAATCGTAGCTGTGTATGCACTGGCCTTGTTTAATGTTGTAACATTCAATGATTTATTTTGACTAGATGATAAGTGTTTTTTACTTTGTTTTATTACAGCCACCCCGGTAGACTCCGACAGCGTTCTGAGCCTTCGGCCTGTCTTTGCCTTCCTATAAAGGCTGGATAAACCAGCTACCCCTTTACGTCGGGGTCCCCAACGACTGCATTTGTTATCAGTCCGACTCCCTATTACTTGGTCAGTCGGGTAATTTCCTTGCTTGGAATATTCGTTAACACCACCTCGCCAAGAAGTGGAGCGCCCATGCTCCATCCGTGCATACATCGCCCGTAAAATCACACGCCTTCACAAAGGTGCCTGGGCCTGCGCCACTAGTGGTGGGATTACCTCCAACGCATAACTAAACCTGAGCGCCTTCAGCGTCGCCCTTTAGATTCCGGATCTACAGTGCACTGGTATATTTTAAAGGACTCAGCATTTGCCCTTAAAACTGTAATCCTCGAAAGGGATTTATAGAGTGGAGTTGCGTGTTTCTTTCCATGGATTTAGCAGCATAACCTGGGAGAAGAAAGGGTCACCATTTCTCCTGCTGCTATTCTCCATCTAGCTGTAACCCAAGCGGAGTATTAACGCCGGTGTGCAAAAGGAGAAATGACTGGTGGGGGAGGAGTGCACTCAGAAAAGTGTTTGAGAGGGAAGTGATAATAACTTTGGACAGGGACAGGTAGTTGAATCTATTAGCTGTTGCTGACAATAAGAAGTCAGCGGCTTAATTGTGTAGGTAGGAACTTCATTATTTCAGGGTTCCCTGCTTAAGGAATTAGCAGGACACCCATTCAATATCTTGGGAGTATAAATCTGGATTGATTAAGCTCCTTTATTATTTCGATTACTAGCCTTGACGGTACCTTACATTGACACATGCACTTCTGTTGGTTGATGTTGTGATTAATATTTACATGTTTTACCACAGGTTTTTTTTCCTTGTTGTTAATAAACCAGAAAATTACTCAGCGGATCAGACTCTACTTTCTATCAGTACTTAAACTCGATTTGTTTGTGGAGTCACTTATGTGAACTAAACCTTATGTCCAATAAGACAGAGAGGCAGTGTGACATTAGTTAAAACATAGTCATTGCGTGGTAGGAAGGAGAGTCAGTATCTGTTCTTTACTCCTGATAACTATAAGTCACTCTACTCACATTCAACACCATAACTCATCTATCATCTCAGACTTTTGTCTTGTCTCAGACTTCACACAGACTTTTGTCTTGTCTTAGGCAGACACATGAAAACCACGCGTGACCAGAGGGAAGGCGCCTTATTAGTACCAGAGAACATAAAGCTTAGCAGGGGCTTTTGTTTTCTTCTAAAGTTCGTGGTACGAGTCTACAAGACCATTTGTGGTACCAGTCTACGACACCAGTTTGGAAGACAAATCTGTGGTTCATAGCTTGTAGTCGACACGAGACGCCTACCTTCAACGGCCTGTGAAGAAACTCGCAATTGACTCCAGGAGCGGTTACACCAGCACTCTCGTTTTAGGACGTGACCTCACCACTGACATCGTAGATCGACGGAGTATTCAGCAGCCAACAGAAACACTTCATCAATATGACAGTTAAGTGAAACTTATCAGGCCAGAACCAAATGAACACTTTAATCCTACCTTTCCAGCGAAGTTTCAGTGAAGAAACTAATATTAACCCATCAATCATTTATTTATTTTACCTTTGTTAAAAGATAATTGATCATTACATTTGTTATATGTTGTTTTTTTTACAAATTCATAGTTGATTTAATTATTACAGAGAGAAGTGCACACGTATGAACCAGTATTTTCCATAGATTTTTTTTTTTTTTTTTTTTTTTTCTTAACCAGCGGCACTTGGGCTTTCAGCCCTTCGGCCCAATGACATGTCATTGCGAGGCTGGGGAACCTGAGGACTTTCCTTCCAACCCGGTCAGGAGCTTCGCTCCTTCCCATCCACAGAGGGTTTATCACAGGAGCCCTTCAGGCTATTCAGTCAAATTTCCGGCCGTAAACATTTGTTCAAACGCTGACGCCCGGGTTTGAACCATGAACACCTGGTCGCCAGTACAACGCCGAAGCCATTACACCAGCGCGGCTCCCATTTTTTCCATAGATAAACGAGCTAATAAAGTAGCCTTTTTAATGTTAAATCAGTTGGGGTCTTGAACGAGCTTAATAATAAATTAAAGAATAATCCTTCACAAAAGGCGGTGGGCAGATTTTTTTTTATTTTTTTATTTTTTTCGTACGCCCGCTAATACTCGAGGCGAAATCTCAGGTTATTATTTATGTCTAGCCTGACATTGATTTTACGTGAGTATCCCTTTTTTCTTGTACAGAGACAGGTGTCCCTCGCCATTCAGGCAAATACTCTCCGATTTCGGAGGTACCCATTACAGCTGGGTCGGCTCAGGAGCCGCCAATCCCTGGTCGACGACACTCCTTCAAATGTCCTCGCCAGGTCTCGAGTTAATCCAGTCCAAATCCCGGTCGACGAAAAATCCTCAAATGCCATCACCCGGGTTTGATCCTGGATCACCCGGTCGCCAGAGCGGTGAGGTAACCACTACGCTAGCGCGGCAGATAAAAAGTTAACATTGCTAAGACTCATTCAGCATTGTTCTTGATTTCTGAATATCTTGTAAACACTCCCTCGAGGTAGAAGCATTATTATCCTTCTATCTGCATCTCTGCCAAGAGTAATCTTGTGCGAAAGTAGATACCTTTTAAGACCCACAATCGATACTCTAGGTTTTGGCCAACGTTGGACCATCACTGAAAAGCAGGTGAGGCAACCCGTGACATCACCTCAAAAGTTAGGTTGCTCTGCCCAATACTACGTAAAGTTAGCATACATGCTTTTTATGATAGGTACAATGCAGCTGGGGATTCCATAAGCCCTCAGTATTTTCCATAGACTGTCCCTGTGTATGATGTCAAAAGCCTTTCAACATCAACAAAGTTAATGTACAGCTGTCTCTGCCATTCTGAGCACTGCTCTATAAAATATAATGTTCCTGAGGGTGAATAAATGATCTGTACATCTTCTGTTCTTTCTGAATTCCGCTTGTTCTTTCGTCAGTTTATGGTCTACTGCTTTTGAAATTCTCTGGAAAATTATCATGCCTAGTATTTTACTGGGAACTAAGAGGAGAGTAATTCCTCTCCAGTTGTTGCAGTCTGCAAGGTCGCCCTCCCTGGGCAATTTGACAATTATTCCTTTATTCCACTCCATTGGGGTTGTCTCTGTTTTCCAGACTTGACAGTGTGTCGTGGTTGGGTTAAGGTTTTAGGGCATTTGTCGAGTCAGACAATGTTAGTGAAATCGACAATGAGAGTGAACTGGCAGAATCATAGACAGAGCACAGATAACACTAGTCAACAAATTTTCAAAAGTTATTTGTACCAGAAATTAAATATACCATTTCTTATTGATTTTGACATGCTGATTTCAAATATCATATTGAAATTCACCAATTGGCTCTGGTTTTTTTAAATGATGAATTTACATTATAATAATAATAATAAATTCTTTAAGCACCAAACACGGCGCATAAGGCAGAAACCAGTGCTCTCCAGGTTGTTCGTTGTGACGCCACTCCTCTTAGCTCTTGCACATTATTTAGGCCCAACGTTCTTCCTGCTCTTATTATTGTTCTTCTGAGTGTTTCTTTTGGTCTTCCTTTTTTCCTCTTACCCTCAGGAACCCAAGTGAGCGCCTGTAGTGGTATTCTGTTGTTTTGGATTCGTAGGACATGACCGATATATGACCATCGTCTTTTCCTTATATAGTCGGAGACATATTTCTGCCTAGAGTCTTCTCTTATTTGTCGATTAGTCTTGAATTCTTTCCAACTGATGTTCATGAGTTTTCAAAGACATTTGTTCTCGAATGTATTCAGCTTGTTCTCCAATGATTTTGTTATTTTCCAACTCTCACAGCCGTATGTTAACACTGAGATAACATTTGAATTAAACAGATGAAGCTTGGTATGTATATTCAATGATCGTAATTTCCAAATGTTAGATAATCTATTGAAGGCGCTAGCTGCCAAAGCAATTCTAGTATGGATTTCTCTTGTTGTGTCACCATCCTGAGTCATTTTACTGCCTAAATAATTGAAACTTTCAACTTTCTGTAGTTTTTCCCCGTTCAAGATGATATCAAAGGTTATTTTATTACATTACATTACATTAAAGGTTATTACATTACAGTAATACAAATAATGTTTGCTTGTTTAATTCTCTGGGGTGAACAGCTAGTCTTTCTACTTTAGCATTATAAAAATTGTGGTTACATACTCAATTAATTGATAGAAAAAATAAAAACATTATTTAAAGTTCACATATCATGTTTTAAAAAGGCACATTTGAACCCATTCCGTCATTATTCAGTCGCTGTTCGAGCTCTCTTTGCTTGCTTCTTGTAGTCAATCGATGAGGTGTCTCTTGTCACAGTCCAACAGTAATCAGCAAGTATTGAAGGGCTCCAATTGCCTTGATACCTTGTCTCCATAGCAGCAATGTCCTGGTGAAATCGTTCACCATGTTCATCACTGACCGCTCCACAGTTTGACGTAAAGAAATCCAGATGAGAATCCAGAAAATGAATTTTCAAAGACATGTTGCAGCCAAGACTCTTATACTTCAGAAGGAGATTTTCTACAATTTCATTGTAATTATCAGATCTGTTGTTTCCAAGAAAATTGTCCACCACTGACTTAAATGCTAGCCATGCTGCTTTTTCCTTGCCATGCAACACGCAAAGAAACTCGTCATCATGAAGAAGTTTTCGAATTTGCGGACCAACAAATACTCCCTCTCTTATTTTAGCTTCACTCAGTCTTGGAAATTTTCTGATGAGGTATTTGAAAGCCTCATCTGTTTTCTCCATTGCCTTGACAAAGTTTTTCATGAGACCCAGCTTAATGTGCAAGGGTGGCAACAAAATCATATGAACTGCGTGACCAACTGTAATTGACGGTAACACATTACCATTATTCAACAAAACAGCTTTAAGACTCGTCTTGGATGAATCAATGAAAAGCCTCCACTCTTCCGGCATGTAATTGATTTTGAGGACTGCTCTTAAACCAGAAATGTTGTGGCACGCAGAAAGGTCACCCTCTTTGAAAAAGAATGTAATAAGCGGCTTCTGGTGGTTCCTATACACAGAAATTGTAACATCTTCTGCCAGGAGATTCCACTGTTGCAATCTGGAACCCAAAAGCTCCGCCATGTTCTTCGGTAAATTCAGATCTCTTACAAGATCATTCAGTTCACCTTGAGTTATTAAGTGTGGTTTAGTGGATGTAGTTTGCTCAAAATCTGGGTCGCTTGAGGTTGATGATTCAGGACCACCAATGTCCTCTTCTTCATCAGTGGAAGCAGCTGAAAATGATTCTGGCACTTTGGGAACTGATAGGTCATCGCCATGTTGTACCGGACGTATTGCAGAGGGGGATGTTTGGATATTCCAGAGTCCATTTTTTCTTCTTTGATATGCCTTTCCCAATTGGAGGGACCATGCAAAAGTAACAATTGTTGAGATGATCAGTGGGCTCTCTCCAAATCATTGGGACTGCAAAAGGCAAAGCTTGCCTTTTGCCAGTCAACCACAGTTTAAGATGTGCTGCACATGTATTGCAGCATATGTGTGGCGCCCAGCTCTTATTTTGATCTCCTATTCTGCAGCCAAAATACAAACTATACGCCTTCTTAATCACTTTAGTTATATTTCGTTTTTGTGATACAAATGTCACCTCACCACATATATAACAGAAATTATTAGCACTGTTCACACATGTCCTAGGCATTTCTAACTATGATACTTTTGATAAGGACAAATGCACTAACTAATGGCAAAATTTTATCAGAGATAAGATATTTATACACAAAGGTGATGTAATCATAGGTAGGATTGCATCATCAACTTCTAGTTACATTTTTAGTGGTCATTAGAAAACAACTATGCCATCTCCCACAACAGTTGCGTCATATATATAAATTGACCGTAATTAAATAAACTAGTAGCATATATCTTGAAAACTAGAGCCAATCAACATTTTTTAATGTCATTTTCGTTTTCAGCACACCAAAATTAGTTAAGATCAGCTATTTTCATTTCTGGTACATTTTGGTTGTTGACTAATGTAATGTGTAAAAATAGGGGGAACTTAAGACAAACCTGGAAGAGGATTCATTTAAGCTATCTCTCTTTCCAAGCCCCTACACACTTATATGGTCTTAAGAACCACCCTCTCTCTCTCCTTTCTCACTGTCAGGTAGAGACAATAGTAAGAGCTGCAATGTTAAGTATAGATGAAGGGTCGTGAACAGCGCAGTAACAAAACGTTAAAATTTATTAATGTTCTCTTTTGCTTGTACAGAAGAAGAAGCATAAAAATCTCAGCAAAATAAATGATCAGAATAACAAAGTTAACAAATATATTAATTCATAAATCAAAGAAAAACTAAACCACTAATTCCTCCTGTAAAACATTACAAAATAAATAAGCAGAGCGTTAATCCTTCATAACACATAAGGAAGGGAAACCCGTGGCATGTAAACAGTAAATAAATTTAGACAAACATAAAGGTATGTTTTCAGGCACTCGTAAGAAATAAAGAAGTAGAACACTAGACAACAGAAAAACAACAGGCGTGAGTGGCTTACCCAGGATTCGAACCCTGGACCTTCCGTGCGACAACCCCGCCTAGCTATGCAAGCGAATACCATATATAATGACCAGTCATCGAAGCATCATTTATTGGTGATGCCAGATGGCCAGGAGGATAGTGTGATTCGCTTGCAAAAATTTACAAGTGTGCTTGATTGAGTAAAACTATCTAGATTTATAGTCTACAAGAAACGCTAACCCCGCCACCTGGCATCGCATGTTTACACAGACGTTCGGCGTATAACGCAATCATGAGTAAGATAAATGTTATTCTAGAGTCTACATCAAAAGACACCAAACGCGAGAAAGTTTCGTGAATAAGACATATTATTATTCTAGAGTTAACTGCGGCGATCAAGGGCCACAACAATAAGTCCCAGAACGAACGTGAGTTAGTCTCCCCTGAATTGGAGATGAACAGCGGTTACTCAGATCTCAAGGCCTGCCTCGCGGCTTTGCTCAAACTACCAACTTCAGTAAGACAGCGGTTCGCTTCATCAAAGAAACTATTTCTCGCTCGTGATCAAACGCTGTTACAAGCAAAAAGCTTTCCCCTAGTCAGACAAACACCAGATGCAGCTTATGTAATACTATCGTAAGCTGACCCCTACTGATCAAGCGGTGAATGTTATAATGAAGGCCAGAAACGAAATCAATGCCGCGGGTTGGGGTCTGAGAGGGGAATAATGGACTACGTAGGTAAAATCAGAAGGGAAAAAAAACCCGAAAGTGCAAAACAGTCGAGAAAACCAGAAACATTAAAAGAGTAAGAAAAATGGGACGTGTTGGGAAAATAAAATTATCAGTCAATCCGTGACACAGTGCAAATAGTGGTTCTAGTAGTTCTGCTGCTAGTTTAGGGTCTGTCTTAAATAATGCAGCATTTAAACTGTCGTGACCAGGAGCTTTTCCATTCTTTAACCCTTTGATAGCTATGATGATTTATTCCCTTCATGGAATGTCTGTATTTACGTCTAGATCATGTTCAGCCTCAGGAACATTCAGTTTCGTCTCTGGTGGTTCCTTATTCAGTGTTTCTCTGAAGTGCTCTGCCCATGTTGTTTCCTGCCCCTGTGCTGTGGTGATGAGATTTCCTTTCCTGACTCTTACCAACGTAATATTGTTTGCACCCCTTTTTCCACAGATAGTTTTAGTTATTTTATACACTGTGCTTTGCTCATTTCTCAGTGCTTTGAATTTCCTTTTGTTGGCTCGAGTTTGACGTTTCACTTCTTTTTTCCAGCTGACTGTTCTGCTCGCTATATATTTCCTTTAACCTGGGGGACTTTGCTTCTATTTTTTTCTTTTCATTTCCTTTCTCGTCGCTAAGATGTTTAATGTTTCTTGTGTTATCCAATCTTGTTTCTTCCTTTCCTGGAATCCCAAGCATGAGTTGCTGCTTTCCTTATATATTGGTCAAATGGTGTTGAATTTCTAGGCACACTGGCAAAAAAGAAGCTTCTGGCCACCCTAAACTGCAGCTGGAAAAGAGGAAAAGCGCCACAGGTATGGAAAGACGATATACTTATTCCAATACCAAAGAAAAACAAAGATTAGACATAACCAAATGGCTACAAATTGATCAGTCTACTTAACTGTGCAGGAAAATTAATGGAGCGCATAATTAATGCCCGACTGATGTGGCATCTAGGAAAAAAAATACATCTCTTAGCCCCACAGCAAGCAGGATTCAGGAAACGCCACATCCACTGAAAACCAGATCACATATATAGCTCAGACAATTGAGGACGCCCTCCAAGAGAAAAAGCACACGCTGATTGTTTGGGTGGACTTAGAAGAAGCATTTGAAAAAGTGTGGAAAGTAGGACTGAAAGTCAAGCTGCAAAGAAGTGAAGTATGTGGGAGAATGTACAAATGGATCAGCCACTACCTTGAGAATAGAACTGCCAGAGTACAACTACAAGGACAGGCCGGTAGGGAGATGATGATGATAGGAAACTCTATACAGAGCGATACAACAGGAGGCTATCTTATCATCAGAAGTAGTCCCTCTTGTATCACGTGTTTCGGCCCCTTATTCTCATTTACACTCTAAGGGGGGCGGGCCCACCTGGGTCATGACCCGCAAGTGTCTCAGCCTCCTGTTCTCTTGTGTAGCAAATGAACCCATTCCACCGTGGTTGCAGCTTTAAAATCCACAATTCCGTCAGCCGGAGGCAATTGTGAATGTAACAAAGTGAAGACAAATTATTGCTGTTGTTCCGCAACACACCACTGACACACCTGCGTGAAGCCGACGAAGCGTGAAGCCATTACGAGCTGGCAACTGAAATCTAACTTCACCCGACACTTCATATAATACACTGCGGGTTATCTGTAGAGCCGCCGTCCTTTCACCTGTAGCGAGAGGAACGATATAATGATGGTGATATTATCCTGGACAAATAGATGTATCAGATGATACCAGGATAGTGCCAGATAAAAGACTGGTCTTACAAGAAATACCCCATTCTCTGAAAAGAGTAATGGTGTATCGACATCAAAGGTATAGTCAAGCTGTATAGGTTCCTAGATGAGATGGTAATGTGCTATCTAGTTTCATATGGGCTCCTTTCCAGACTAACCTTAGACAATGACTCTGCTAGGGGTAATTAAATACACAACAAGAACTTTAAACCAAACTTAAGTAATTCACTGAAGACTCTGGGTACAATTTAATTATGTACAAGATCTTTTCTTCTTTGTTCTTTGTTAATTTTTCAAAAAAAAAAAATCAATTGAATACAAAATAAAATTATGGGTCACTTTCATATATATATATATATAAATGAGCTTGCTGCGACAATAGATCTGGCAAGAATGAAGGCGAATAGCAAAGTCCGGCCAGACACCGCAAACACATACTTTCTGAGGGCAGGAAAGTCAGCACACCCCAAACCGAATAAACCTGGTAGCAGTTTACCATCTCTTCTTGATTGTGCAAATGATTGGGAGATGGCGGTAGACCTACCTGGACGAGGGGCATATCCAGAGAGTATCCGAAAATCGCGGAGACGGCCGGATATAGTGCTTCATTCTGCAGCAACGCTTCAGGTCATACTGATTGAACTGACCGTGCCATTTGAATCCAGATTAGATGAGCAACATTCGTTCAAAGCGGCCAAGTATAGTGATCTGGCCGCGGATCTGAGACACGATGGGTTCACTGCAAGGGTCATGGCTGTTGAAGTGGGTGCAAGAGGGCTTGTGGCTGCATCAGTGTATGATCTATTGAAACTGTTGGGGCTGAGGGGACAGTCGAGAACAAGGGCCCTGAAGAGGCTTAGTGAAACTGCCGAAAAGGCATCAGGCTGGCTGTGGAACAACCGCAATGGGGAATGGAGATCGTAACAATAAACGCTGCGGTACAGAAAACACCAGGAACTTTTCTAAGTCCACAATACGCTGAGGTTTGTGGTGGACTAGTGAACGGGCTGCGACTCAGGGGCGACAAGCGGTGTATACTATAAGGGGTGTCAGTATCAAAAGTCCAGTGGGGAACGCGCAGTGGCGACTCGTTGACTTCGCGCTGGTGTCTCAGTGTGTGCGACGGAACGAACGGAATAATTTGTCTTCTCTTTGTTACTTTCACAATTGCCTCCACGGCTGGCAGAGTTGTGGAATTTAAAGTTGCTACCATAAGTGAAATGGGTTCATTTTTGATGCAAGACAACAGGAAGCTGAGACGCTTGGGAGTCATGACCCAAGTGGGCCCGCCCCCCTTAGAGTGTAAAGGAGTATATAGGGCCGAAACACTTGTCGGACGGGGGGACTTCTTCTGATGATCAGATTGCTTCCTGTTGTATCGCTCTGTAAAGAGTTTCCTATCATCTATCATATATATATATATATATATATATATATATATATATATATATATATATATATATATATATATTATATATATATATATATATATATATATATATATATATATATATATATATATATATATATATATATATATATATATATATATATATATATATATATATATATATATATATATATATATATATATATATATATAACACATGTACAGTTAATTTCTTAAACTAATATAGTTCAATTTCACTGTTTCTTGCTTCCTGGTGGAATTTGTCTGTACTTTTGTGCTTTCTTGAATAGATGACTCATATGACTGTCAAATGCCTTATATATACACCATGTGGTGAAGTGGGATGTTATAAATATTTATAGGGGACTTAGTGTACTGACTGAGATCAGCTGTGAAGGTATCTATATCTAATAAGAGTAGTGTATTATAGATAACCTTACTTGCTGCCACATATATTTATATCTCAATCAGAATTATTCTGGAGTAGTGTGATGATTACGTTATATGTCTAGGGTATGTGTATGATGAAGTGTAAGTCATAACAACAACAGACAGATAAACAATTTAATTTATTCCACCACACTTGACAACACTGTGACACTCACATACATATAACACTCTAAAGGATATCTTAAAGGAGTCACTGATAACTTTTCAAATAACAATATGTATTCATTTCTGTCATGAATGTATATGTGTCCTGATTCAAATACAAAGGGAACCAGGAATCACAATCAATTTTAATTACAAGTTATATGTACAGAATTTATTAATATGATTCTTGTAGTGACATATATTATTACTGGTATCCTATGTGTGTCAGTTGTGTAGTGTTAATATGAGGTAATACTGGTTTGGTTTTGTTCAAGCTCTGTTGGTATTTGTCATCATGACTTCAATAGTTTGTCTTTATTGGAACTAGTATTGGAGATGTTCTCAGTTCCTGATATTAAAACAATTAAATTCCCCTCTTAATTGTATTTTACACTGTCATTTTAAGATGGGGGTACATAATGTTGAGCTCAGCTGGCCACATCAGCTTATCTTGCGTGATGGCGGCAGGAAAAGACTCCTCTGCTCGATTTCTCCCCTGGGCTCTGGAGACACCTCACTGATAGCTAAATGGACCAAGGAGTATGCTGTCCGACTCTGGATTCAGCAAAGCTCTGACCAGGTGCTGCTCAATAACGTTAAGACCACAGTCCCTGAAAACAAGAAGGATGTACCTTCTACGTCATAACTAATTTATACTCTCTTTTTACACTGAGCACAATACATCACAAACATTGAGTTCAGAGCGTTAGGCCAACTGTCAGCTTCATCTGAAATACTTTATACCAATATTAACCTCCTTAATGGTTACTACGCCTCTGCACTTCCAGCATTATTTCTGTCTAATCAATAATCTAGGTGTCTGTGTACTGTTTGGCCATTCCATGCCGTTTTACTTTCCTCCGACACCTTCTGTTCAGGCTGGAGCATTATAGGCTTTACATCATGTTTGCTACTGAACTACACATATATACAGGCATAAATTAACAATTCACATTCAATTTTCATTAAAAGATACTGAATGTTTCAAGCTTACCACAATTCATGGAAATAAACACAGATACGTTGACTAGCAATGAATTCTGGCACAAATACTGGCACAAATTCCCATCTGCTTATGTTCCAGGCTTTTATTTAGCAAAAATATGAGCTGGCTTCAACGCACTGTTGCTTCATCAAGCTTATTTGAACTAGTGGTCTCGAACTAACGCTCCTAAGTGATTATATCAGCGAGTCTGGCCAATGGAGCCACGTTTCGACAAGTGTTTGAAAAAATTTTACCTTCCTACGTCTCCCCTAACAACCAAGGATAGCATTTATAGTCCGACTAATCGTGTTTAGCCTTACATATCATTCCAGCCAATCAGTTCAAATGTAACTTGTGGCCCATTTCCCGTACAATGGTGGTTTAAAAAATCTACCACTGAGCGATTCTGATTTTGGGTGTTGTCTGACAGCACCATCATTTTATTTTGGCTATAACTTGTTAATTCCTAGACTATTTGCATAACACTTAACATATTCTTTGTCATCAAGCCCTAAGGAACCCAAATATACAAATTTAACAGAGCTAAGTGGCTGCGTTCAAAATATGCAATTTCTTCTACCTCCTGTTTCGAAGATGTGCTGTCTGGGTACTGTAATGTTTTCAAACGTAAACCCATCTATTGTCATCTTTCCTAATAAGGGTTTTTCAGGATTTAAAAACCTAACTCTGGGAAGGGTAGTGAATTTTATCACTGTCGATTTGAAATAAAGTTAGTGCATGTGGCCTTACACGCGTGATGGCAGCAATTGTGTATCGCGCGACGCGTGTTTAGTGTTGCACGTGTTCGGCTTTATGCCTCTCCCTTCTCTCTATCCTTTAGTCCATCTGTCTTTAGTTACGCCGTGTATAAAATGGAATGAATGAAATATTAAAATTAGGTCATTGTTCAGCTTGCGTATCTCAATGTTTTTCCAAGAAATACAGCACACGTTTCATTGAAGAAAGCGGGTAATAATACAGTAGGCTTTTACTATCAACGTGAAAGCGTTACAATTTGCCGACGAAGTAGAAAACAAGGGGGATTTCGAGTACAGTCATTGTGACAGCACTGTTCTTTACCATTCTTCTTCCTTTTATTAAATTTATTTGTTAGGCTTTGCATTTACCTTTTAATTTATATATGTGGATTAGAATATTTCACGACACACCACAGTTTTTCATCATTACATAGTCTATTTGTAGGTGGGTTAATTTGGTGTTGTTTGAAAATTGAATAGTAGCCCAACACTGAGCTACTTATCTGAAACAGTCCATCCTAGGCCTCGTACAGCAGTATGATTGGATAGAACCCCACCACTGCGGGTCCTCCACTCGTCAAGATGACACAGTTAATACTGACAAAGGCTCTGAAAAACTTGAGCATCTAATTGCTAACTGTTGCTGTCATTTTTGACGGTGAGAAAAACACCAACCTAATTTATGTTTGGTTTAATGTGATCAAACTCCGCCAATGCCGGTCCCAAGCCCGGATGAAAAAGGAGGAGGGCGGCCTGCATGGAGGCCGTAAGGAGGCAGCCCCTCCACCATGCAAAGGCACAACAGGCCAATCACCTGTTTGCTTTAAATCATGATTACGCGAACTACAAGAGAGAAAACCGGACTGATTCTAAAGGCGACGAACTGGAACGGACTACGGACTACGACTTATGGAACTTGGAATACAAGAAGTATAAATGGGAAGGAAGAGGAGCTGGTGGAAGAGATGAGGAAAGCAAAACTAGAAATCCTGGCTATAACGGAAACGAAGAAAAAAGGACAAGGAGTCATGGATCTCGATGGCAACACGTTGCTCTACAGTGGTGTACCCATATCTGAAAGAGCTAAAGGGGGCGTGGGTTGCATTGTGGCCCAAATCAAAAAGATAGTATCAAGGGATGGAACTTTGTCTCGGAGCGCATTATGGTTGTAAAACTAAAAGAAGGAGAAACCATAGTCAACCTGGTCATAGTGTATGGGCCAAATGAGGATGAGAGAGCAGAGGTCAAGGAGGAATTCTTCGAGCTGCTTCAAAGGACAGTGGATGACTGCCTAGATGAAGTTATTATGCTCGGAGATTTTAATGCCAGAGTTGGAAATGACCATGCTAGATGGGGTGGAGTTATCGGAAGATATGGAGAAGATACTCTCAATGACAATGGAAAGCGACTCCTTAGATTCTGCAGTGAGCAGAATCTGATCATTACAAACACAAAGTTCCCCCATAAGCGCATACATGCATACACTAGATGTGAACCAACCAAGAATGAGAAGTCAGTGATCGACTATGCCATTGTTCGGAGAAGCTCATTCAGATATGTCCGAGATGCAAGAGTCTGGAGGGGGCCAGAGATTGGAAGTGATCACTACCTGCTAACAATCAAACGAACAACTGAAAGAGTTGCTCAGCCTAGGAACTGCCCAACATCACGCAAGAAACCAAGTAAACGAGCAGGAGAAATGAGCATTAGGACCTACAAGCTTAGAGAGCCAGAAATTAAGACCAGATATCAGGGGCCTATTGCTACAGCAGTGAGCAACACAGAAGAACGACCTGATGACTTGGAAACCCTCTGGAATAAATTCAAGGATATCATAAAGACAGCTGCTGCAGAAGCATGCGGTGAAGTCCGACTTGGGAACCAGAGAAAGAGGACACCTTGGTGGACAGAGGAAGTCAAAGAGAAAATAAGAGAGAAGAAAATGGCATGGAAACAATACTTGGGAGCTAAAAACACAACAGGACAAATGGAAAAATATAGAGAATATGTGACACTCAGAACAGAAGCAAAGAACAAAGTGCTAGCAGCAAAACAGAAGTCCTGGGAAGAATTTGGAGAAAAGCTAGAAAAAGATGCACAAGAAAACCAGAAATTGTTCTATAAGACCCTAAAGAACATGAGGAAAGAAAAACAATGCCCTCTCAAATTTATAAAGGACAAGCAAGGCAAATTGCTTACTGCCCCGAAGGAAGTAATGGAAAGATGGAAAGAATATTTCTCAGAACTCCTGTATGGTGAGCATGATGAAGCATCAGAAATAATAAACACTAGCACAGAAGAGAAAACCAATGATGGTGAAGATGACATAAAGATGGAAGAACTGAGGGCAGCACTGGAGAAAATCAAGATGGGCAAAGCAGCAGGGCATGATGGTATAACACCAGAAATGGTTAAGTACATGGGAGCATCAGGCGACCTATTACTCTTAAAGGTCCTACAGGCAGCATGGTGCAACAAGACCATACCAAAGGATTGGGAGATTGCCATCATAACACCAATTTTCAAAAAGGGTGACAATCGACAATGTGGAAACCATAGAGGCATATCCCTTCTCAGTGTCCCTGGTAAAATCTACTCTAGAATCCTAGAGCAGAGACTCCGACGCCTAGCTGAGCCACAATTGGATGAGGTCCAGTGCGGATTCCGAGCAAACCGAAGTACTCAAGACCTAATCTTCACACTCAGACAGCTGAGTGAAAAGGCCCTTGAGTATAAGAGTGAGATCCATCTTTGTTTCATAGATCTGGAAAAGGCGTTTGACAGGGTCCCTTGGAGCAAACTTTGGGACTGTTTGGCAAGGAAGAATATTCCAGCACCTCTGATTCATGCTATACAGAGCTTCTACAAGTCTTGCAGAAATTATGTGAGGACAGCAAACCATAAGTCAGAAGAGTTCAGGACCACCACTGGTGTAAGACAAGGTGATATCCTATCACCTTACCTCTTCATACTCCTTATGGACGATGTCATCAAGGCATGTAAGGAGAGAACAAGAAAGTATTCAGTGGGGTACTGGAAGATGAGACAGGTCTATATTTCGGAGATGGCATTTGCTGATGATGTTGCCCTGATTGCTAAATCAGAGGCACATCTCCAATCCAACCTGCAAGTCTGGAAGGAAGAGCTGGAGAAGAGAGGGATGGTCATAAGCAGCTCTAAAACAAAATCCATGGTGATATCACGAGAAGAAAGAAAACATCAGATTAAGTTGGGAGAACAGGTCCTGGAGCAGGTCGACCACTTTAAATATCTCGGAGCTATTATAGACCGAAAGGGAGGCATCAAAGAAGAGTTGGCCACTCGAAAAGCAGCGGCTGGGAGACTTTTTCAGGCCATAAATCGTGGATTCCTCAGCAAGAAAGAGGTTGGCAAGAAAACGAAGATGGCTGTATACCGCTCCACCTATGTCCCAGTCTTGACATATGGATGCGAGTCGTGGGCAATGACTACAACCCACAAAAGCCAGATCCAAACCTCAGAAATGAGGTATCTGAGGAAAGTGGTTGAAGTAACAAGAAGAGACATGGTCCGCAACCAGACGATCCGTCAAGGCCTAAAATCCCATCCGCTGCAGACCCAAATAGAACAGTCCCAACTAAGATGGTTTGGCCATGTCTGCAGAATGGGAGAAGATCGGCTACCACGACAAGCATGGGAAACAAAGAGCCAGGGATCCAGACCTCCAGGACGACCCAGAGTCCGCTGGGAGGACAACATTAGACAATCTTTGAAGGACCGAGGACTAGAATGGAACCAGGCCAGGAAGAAGACAGCTGATAGAATGGTCTGGCGCTCTCTCTTCCAAACCTCTACACCTCACGGTAGAAGGGGAACGACTAAGTAAGTAAGTAAGTTAATGTGATCAAAGAGAGATAAATGTTTATTATCTTTCTGTGACAGGTTTGACTGGTGATTATCTTCCCCTGTCTTATGTTGTCCTGTCTCAGGCAATGTCTTATAGTTGACATGTCTTAAGTCTATTTATAGGACCATATACGGAGTATCTTTACCACCCGTTTGGGCGGAAACGCCTGGTCTGGTTTAGCCTCGATCTGGTCTATGCTCTTTGGGCATGCGCAGGTCTTTGCGCAAAGACCGAGAGACTGATGATTCAAGCAGAGTGTACCTGAGGCTTAGAACGGATGTACCGATCCGTAGATTTCTCTCTGCCAAGTTTCGATAGGGATTTGGAAATTCTGGGAATGACTGATTTGTCATTCTTCCTTCCCTGAGTGATTCTTTATGCCAGTATTGGCTGTGTTGTGTTACCTTAGAGTGTAAGGATTCTTTGAGAAGGTAACTGAAACATTATTCGATCTTTTTCGTCTCGATTAGATCTTAAAGGTACATTTAATGCTGATGGCGACATAGTGAGCGAAGCTCACGAGGAGTTAATATACTGTACCCCAGTATGGCTACATATTTGAAAGACTAGGTCTAAGTTGACCTATTATACATATAAGCCTAAGAATCAACTTAATGGATCCGCAATGCAGGCGGAATATTGTTTGGCAGAAATATATTTATTCTCAGAAGTTTATGTAAACTGAGAGTCACCTGATTATCGAGGCCCGCGACCTGCGGCCTGATTTCGTCGTCGTTATATTGGTCCGTATTTACGGCCAATCTTCTTCACCAGAATGAAGTACCTGGCATGTGAGGCCAGAATGAAGTCTTTTGCTAGTTGTAGGACAATAGCATTGACTTTGTTAAATAACTGATATCGCCCGTACTAGGCAATATATTTGCTAGGGCTTACCTGACGGGGCTCAGTCAGTGATTAGAGCTATTGCATGAACAGTAATTATTGGTCAAGACATTGTTACATGTCTAAGCTGTTCGGGATCTGTGATGCCTGATGTTAACCTTCATAACTACACATATAATGTCCATGATCTTGTACTATTGACTGTTTCGTCTATCATCATATTATCGTACGTCATGAATAAATATTGTAAACGTCAGCCGCATTCCCTACTTCACTGACTTCTACTTGTGGTTGTGTGAGTCTATGTGAAGTCGTCCAAGAGCCTATACGGTCTTCGTGTTGTCAGCACTACTATTCACTCACCTACACGATCAACCACAGTCTTATACAAGTACTACACGTCTGTATCTACACGTATGCTGACACTATGAGTGTCTCTACTATACCCTGGCGGCACCTCATGCCGGTGACCTAGATTACACCGCATCATTGTGACACGCCCACTCTGTCATCTTTACAACACACGAACACAAACGGGCAGTTATACATCTGGAGTGAATAGAACGTTACATCTCTACATCTCCAGCCTTAAACAGACAGTAAACAGACTTTTACACTGACTTGGTCACTAGAGATTGTGTATGACACTCAGGGCAGGATATAACCTGAAACAGTATATACAACCTACGTAGTATCGCTCATTGTCTTTTTAGCCAGACAGGAGGTAATATGAGGCAGTTCAGACAAGCTGTGGTAAATCACAAGCGACATGATAAGTCATGAATAACATAATTCATTCAAGTACTAGCACAAAAGTTCAGAAATTCACTTGTTACAGTTCTGTCCATGATTTGTTTCAATAAAATCATATATGCCTTATGGTAATCATTGTGTCATATATCAAATAATACAGAAAATTAATCTGTTATAGTCATTCCTTCCTCCAGTTTCGATAGTCATTTCCAGCAAGCATAATATCTTTAAAACACTTTCCACAACCAACCTGCTCAATCCATTCGTTCTTCTTAATTATTACACAATTGAACTAAACCTACACACTTCGGGTTTTCCTCCTGAAATAACACAATGATTCTACACATGCCAATATTTCTTTAACACGCATTGATGATATATTTACACACACATACACACACACACACACACATATATATATATATATAAAAAAGATATATATATCATTCGATATAAATGCTACATATGTTGAGAATATATATAGAATAAAAAGACCAACAGAGAAGTATATATCATAAATATATAGGAACATATCCTAAATATATCGCAATAAGGAAGCGAAATTTTTCGCTGTCTAAAAGAGATAATAGTCGGAAAAAACAGTGATGGAAGGCATGGTACCCTGAAAAAGGGGAAGGGGTCGACCAGTAGACGACGGTTAGCCCAGGACATCACAGAGTAGTTTGGCTGATGCCTGGTCGACTTGCCCAAATGCGTTCAGCAGCCACCCAACCCCCCCCCGGAATACGTCACATGATGTTTGTAAGCCTCCGTATCGTCTTCTCTTCTTCTTCTTCCGTCCTTAGCCACCGACCGTCAAAGCAGTCAGTGGCCATTACGCCTAGTGGCGTCTTAGGGCAACAGCAGATAGGTTTTCTTTATATATTGTTTCCCTCGATCTGCGCCTTTTGATCCCGGTACGACCGGGCCCTCCCAGTTTAGGGTTAGCAAGGCAGTCAATCCATCTGGTTCCTGTTCCGTAAATCGAAGCCACCACCCCCCCCCCCCCCCCGGTCGTGATGTTTGTAAGCCTCCGTATCGTGGCTCGACATAAGTCTCGAAAACGGCCCCGCTCTCGCAATGAGTCTTGGGCCGGCAGTCAGTAAGCTGGTGTCGCTTTCGGCCCGTCCTGTTCGACTAGGGGAACGTCTTGTCGGCAGGCGGCCAGTGGTTCTCGCAAGAATAAAATCGCCGGGGCCGCCGGGATCCGCTCTGCACAGAGCGCTGTCTCCCTCCCCGCGCGAGCGACGAAATCTGTTCGGACAGTTATCTGGTTGATCCTGCCAGTAGTCATATGCTTGTCTCAAAGATTAAGCCATGCATGTCTAAGTTCACACTGTCTCACGGTGAAACCGCGAATGGCTATTTAAATCAGTCGAGGTTCCTTAGATGACACGATCCTACTTGGATAACTGTGGCAATTCTAGAGCTAATACATGCTTACCGAGGGCAAGTTCCGTATCCTACTAGTGACTAGGCGGTTGCTACTGGTGTCAGACTGTATCGGCTAGTCCGTTCCTCTGATATCCAGGCCGGGTCATGCTGCACGGGCAACAGCTTGATCTACAATTGCCCAACCTGGTGCCATCAAAAGTTATTTCGGGAAGTACGCTCCTTTGGTCAGAAATGACTGGTAGGGAAGATAATATATATATATATATATATATATATATATATATATATATATATATATATATATATATATATATATATATATATATATATATATATATATATATATATATATATATATATATATATATATATATATATATATATATATATATATATATTATATATTTTTATATATATATATATATATATATATATATATATATATTTTTATATATATATATATATATATATATATATATATATATATATATATATATATATATATATATATATATATATATATATATATATATATATATATATATATATATATATATATACGAGGCGTGTACAAATGAAAACCCGACCGTGCTGCGCCAAGTGGACATTCGTAGGAGGAGCATGATGACGTCACATCTGTCGTAATAAGCACATACGAATGTACAAGTGTGTAAGTGTTCATTCTCCTAGTATTCATTGGTTGTGCTGCAGACCGTTAAAATAATGGCCGGTGTGATAAGGAATCCGTCCAAAAAATTCAAGTCACAGATTTCCCCCGGTAAGGTTATGCTGACCGCATTTTTTGACCATGAAGGGCTTCTATTGGTAGACTTTAAAGAGCCTGGCGTGAACATCAATGCCATCCGCTACAAAGACACACTAGACAACCTGCATACAGCCATCAAGAATAAACGACCCGGCATGCTTTCGCGTGGTGTGATTCTGTTGCACGACAATGCTCGTCCACATGTTGCAAACATTGTGCAGGAAGCGTTAGCAAGGAAAAGGTGGTAAGTTCTGCCACACCCAGCCTACAGCCCCGATCTGTCACCATGTGACTTTCATTTGTTCGGACCCTTAAAAAAATTTCTAAAGGGACAACGATTCGACTCCGATGCAGACGTCAGGGCCTCGGTGACCAAATGGTTCAATAAGCAACCAAAGTCATTTTTCTCGGACGGCATCCGCCATCTACCCAAGCAGTGGGATGCGTGTCTGAATGCCTATGGTGACTATTTCTAAAGGATCCCAGTGAGTACTTGCTTCATAACAACTGCTGTATTTAATTCTACTACTCCTGCTGATGTACCTTACATATATTTGTTATAAAGCCACTGGGACGGGTTTCATTTGAACACACCTCGTATATATGTGTGTGTGTATATATATATATATATATATATATATATATATATATATATATATATATATATATATATATATATATATATATATATTTAATTAACATCTCGCTTACTCTCAATCACAGACAGGCTTTTAATGGTTATACAGTCTGCTCACAATTCTGCAGATGGCATCGGAGTTGATATAACTGCTTGTGCTCTGTGTCTGTAGTTTGAAATAGGCGGCGAGTGTGTCTGTGTCATGCGTTCTCTCTCCTTTTATTATGGCCTTGCGGATGTACGAGGTGGCAACTGGACCAAGGTACGGTTGCATGCATCCAAAATCGTGTAGGTAAGGCAAAATGTGCTTAGATATAAAATCCAAAATAATTCTGAAATCCTTATTTCTGCACCGATTTGCTCCACCGTAGGCTTATTTTACTCATATGAATGAGCTCTATCACTATGGATATCCATTGTATCCTATAGTTCATCCGACTATTCACTGGAGCAGCCGAAACAGGGAAAAACACAACATGGTTCATGTTCCACTGTTTTCTATTCATAATAACTTCGGCTCTACAACACATTGTCGTGAAATTCTACATTCACATATATAAATTAACGCAAGCTGATTAATGACCTAAATTAATACTAGCATTAATTTCATTTTATACACTGCGTAATGAAAAGACAGATGGAATTAGGATTGAGAGAGGGAGGGCTGAAAGCCGGAACGCATGCAACACTAACACGCGTCTCGCGATATACAATTAATGCCACCCCCAACGCGAAAGGCATGAAGCACTAACTTTTTTTCAGATGGACAGTGATAAAAAACACTACAACTACGAGAGTTAGGTTTAAAAACCTGTAAAATGCTTATTGGGAAACATGACATTCTACTGTTTTATGTCTGAAATCCTGACATTAGTCTGACAAAACAGTCGAAAAGGCAGGACAGGTGGCGGTTCTAAACATACAAAAATAAAAAATACACGACTATCCTAGAAAATGCATATTTTGAGCGCGGCCACTTGGCTCCATTGCATTTATATATTTGGGTGCCTTAGGACTTGCTGACAAAGAATATGTTAGGTGCTAAGCAATTAGTCTAATATTTAACAAATTATAGCCAAAAGAAAATAGTGAGGGTGTCAGACAACACCAAATAATAATCGCACAGTGGCATGTTTTGAAACCACCATTGTACGGGAAATAGGTCACCATGTTAAATCCTATTTGATTGGCGGGAATGATATGTAAGGCTAAACACGATTAGTCGGACTACAAATACTAATTTGGTTGTTAGGGGAAACGTGAGAAGGGTAAAAATTTTTGAAAAGCTGTGTAAACATGGCCCGATTGGTTAGACCCGCCAATATAGTCAATTAGGAGCGTCTGTTCAGTGCCACATTTTAAAATAAACTTACTAAGAAACAGTGCGTTGAGAGCCAGATCATATTTTTCTAAAATAAAGCCTGGGACAGAGGCAGATCGGAATTTGTGCCATTATTCATCGCCAGTCAACGTATTTGTTACTATTTCCATGAATTGTGGTAAGCTTGACATATTTGATATCTTTTTTAATGAAAATTGAATGTAAATTGATAACACTGGCTAACAAAAAAAATTTTTTTTTTCTTTCTCTAACATTTTAATGTTTTTCTGGTCAATTTTAATGCGCTGTTTTTAAATCTGCAAACCGTTTTTCTCTATCAGGTCGGGATCTCTAGAAATACGCAATTGAAGTTTTTTAACAACTCATACAGTATTACAACATCATTTGAACAAGAAGTATAACAGTTATGTAGGCTTGAATTTCTTTGCAGTCGACTTTCGTCGGTGAATGGCATGTGGTACATCGCGATGAAGCATCCAACAATAATCGGCAAGCATGGTCACACTCCACCGTTCTTGATAACGTGACTCCATTACGGCGATATCTTGATGGAATCGTTCTCCATGTTCATCGCTGACTTCGCCAAGGTTGTCAGGGAAAAAGTCAAGATGCGAATCGAGCAAATGGGTTTTGAGGGACATGTTACAGCCCATAATTCTGTATGCATCTATGCACTGCTTAACAATATGCACATAGTCGACAGATTTGTGATTTCCCAGAAAGTTGTCGACGATCGATTTGAATGCCATCCATGCGCGAAGTTCACTACCATGTAACAAGTTCTCGAACTGTTTGTCTGCAATAACTTTCCTAATCTGAGGTCCTACAAAGATACCTTCCTTTATCTTTGCATCGCTAATTTGCGGAAACTTTTCTCGAAGATAAGTGAAAGCTTTGCTCGTTTTATCTAACGCTTTTACAAAATTCTTCATGAGCCCCAACTTTATATGTAACGGTGGTAAAATGATGCTGTCTTTGTTAACTAATGGCTCGTGTATTACATTTTTATGCCCGAGCTGCATACGATCCCTGATAGGCCACACCTTTCTTGCATAATGTTCCTGTCTGTTGCGGCTGTCCCATTCACATAGGAAGCAACAAAATTTAGTATACCCAGTCTGCATGCCCGTGAGAATTGCAATGACCTTTAGGTCTCCACAAATCCGCCATTGGTAGTCATTGTACTTTATTTTTGCCAAAAGTATAGCCATATTGTCAAAAGTTTCTTTCATATGAACAGAGTAGGCGACTGTAATTGATGAAAATAAATTTCCATTATGCAATAACACGGCTTTTAGACTAGTCTTGGAAGAGTCGATGAAAAGTCGCCATTCGTTGACTATGTGCTCATGACCGAGGTGCACCATTAGACCTTTTACATCTTTGCAATAGCAAATGTCATCATCCATCTCAAAGTATTGAACAAGTTCTCTGTGTCTATGACGAAATTTAGATATCGGAGTATTGGGCGCTAAAAGATTCCATTCTTTGAGTCGCGAACCGAGTAATTCTGCTTGTCCTTTGGTGAGAGCGAGATCACGTATTAGATCTGAAAGTTTTGAATGGTTAATTAAGTGAACACCATCATTCACCGGTATATAATCCGAGTCAGAATTAGTTTCTAAAGCAGGTAAACTATCACTTTCTGATGGTTCATTCACGTCCAACGGATATTGTTCTGGTGGAACTGGGATCGGACACGTGACTGGATCATGAGGCACTGGTTTCGAAACCAATTCAATATTTGGATAAACCACAGACTTTCTAGTTTTAAAAGTGAAACCATAGATATTTGTCAAGCAGAAGTAACAATCAGTAGCACGATTTGTCGGTTCACGCCGTATTACTGGCACTCCAAAAGGCATCGACTTATGGCTTCGGCGATTTTTGTAACCAACCTGCCAATGTATTTGCACAAGTCGAACAAACTGCATTTGGCATCCAATATTTATTTGCATCATCAACTTTCGAATCGAAGTAAAGTTCATATGCTTTCTTTAGCAATGTTACAAAGTTTTTCTGGTGAACACGATCGGTATAATATCCGCACACGTAACAGAACAGATCAGCCGAATTTCTACAACTTCTAGAAGCCATATTTCACTCAGAATTATTTCAAAATACAGTAACTATTTGAAATATAACGTAACATATGTCATGCATCTTTTAGCAGTATAAAAAGTAGAATTATTTTGCCTGAACTCAGTGTTTGTTATGTATTGTGTTCAGTGTGGAAATAGATTATAAATTAGATCTGAAGTAGGAGGTACAACCTTCTTGTTTCAGGGACCGTGGTCCTAAGTTATTGAAGCAGCACCTGGTCTGAGTTTTGCTGAATCCAGAGGCTGACAGCATACTCTTTGGTCCAGATAGCGACCAGTGAGGTGTCTCCAGAACACAGGAAGCAATCGAGCAGAGGAGTCTTTTCCTGCCGCCATCACGAAAGATAAGCTTCTGTGGCCAGAGTAGCTCAACATTATGTGCCCCCCCCCCCCCCCTCAAACATTGACATTATATTAAACACAGAGGGACAATAATTTGTTTCAAAAGACAGGAACTGTGAACTTTTCCCAATACTATTTCCACGATAATCAAACACTTGAAGTCATGATGAAAAACAACAACCAAGCTTGAACAAGCCAGTATTACTTCATAGTACCACTTCACAAATCACACACGTAGAATAATAATAATAAAATATGTCAATACAAAGTTCATATATATAAACTGTGTACATACTACTTGTAATTACATTTGATTGTGATTCCTGGATCACAGTGTAGTTGAATCAGGATACCCATTATTGAAAGAATTAATACATATATTTTTAAACTTAAACACTTGACTCATTTAAGATAGTCTTATAGAGTGTTATATGTGTGTGAGTGTCATAGTGTTGTAAAGTGTTGTGGAATAAATTAAATGGTTTATCTGTCTGTTGTTGTTGTGACTTACACTTCATCATTTTCATAACCCTAGACATGTAACGTAGTCATCACAATATTCCAGAATAATTCTGACTGAGGTATAAATGTGGTAGCAAGTAAGGTCATCTGTAATACACCACACTTATTAGATACAGATACCTTCACAGCTGATCTCAGTCAGTACACTAAGTCCCCTATAAATATTTATAACATCCCACTTTACCACACACATCCAGTGAATCTTTTGCTATCTGCCTAAAGCTAATGATCCCTATTATCGAATTGGGTCCTTCTTTATCTAGGTATTCCATAATTAGTTGCACACTGCCTTCCGAAAAATCCTTAACATCTACACTTTTGTTTCTTCCATGTCTAGCATACCTTCCGACACTATTTATACCAAGCTGGCTTTTCATTGGTCAGTTACATCCACGGGGTTTGTACGGTGATAATTTTTGAATGATGCCGAGATATGAGTCAGACTTCATTACATCACCAATACAAAGAAAAACTCAGTGTATTGCGGACTTAGAAAAATTTCACTATCAGTGTGTTTCCTATACTGCAGGTGGGGCTAGATTTACTGTCCCAACTTCCATAGCCCATTGCGGTTGTTCCACAGCCAGCATGATGCCTTTTCCGCAGTTTCACTAAGCTTCTTCAGTGCCCTTGTTCTCGACTGTCCCCTCATCCTCAACAGTTTCAATAAACCATGTACTGACACAGCCACGAGCCCTCTTTCACACACCTCAACAGCCATGACCCTTGCAATGAACCCATCGTGTCTCATATCCGCAGCCATATCACTATACTTTGCCGCTTTGAACGAATGTTGCTCTTCTAATCTGGATTCAAATGGCACGGTCAGTTCAATCAATATAACCTGCTACGATGAAGAAGAATGCAGTACTATATCCGACCGTCTTCGAGATTTTTTGATACTCTCTGGATATGCCCCTCGTCCAGGTAGGTCTACCGCCATCTCCCAGTCATTTTCACAGTCAAGAAGAGATGGTAAACTGCTATCTGATTTAATCGGTTTGGGGCGTGCTGACTTTCCTGCTCTCAGCAAGTATGTATTTGCGGTGCTCGGCCTGACTTTGCTATTCGCCTTCATTCTTGCCAGGTCTATTGTCGCAGCCAGCTCACTTAACACTTTGTTATGGCGCCATGTGTATCGCTCTTGTCCCAAGGACACCTTGCAAGCTGAGAGCACGCGTTTAAGTGTCTGCCTCTCCTGGCACAGGGGACACTGCTCATCATCCGACTTTCCCCATCTCACAAGGTTTGTGGCCGATGGCAGGAGGTCATACATTGATCTAATAATGAAGCTGAGCCTGAGAGGTGCCATATGCCATATATCATTCCATGTCAAGGACCTTTGCAGGGCTCCTTCCCATGTAGTCCATTGGCCTTGTTGGGCCTGCTGCACCGATTTTTGCAACCTCTTATCATTCTCAGCTCCTCGTATCTCCTGAACTACCATGTCTCTGCGCTCCCTGCTTGATACCTTGGACCACTAGCGGATGTCTCCATGGCCAAATCCCCGCCTATTCGTCTGTGTGTATCCGATTACCTCCCTTAGATGATATTGGAGCAGGGTGTTCCCCAAAGGGGAGTCCCGTCGTCCACGTTGATCCTTGTGTACTTAAATGACATATCAAAGAATATTCCTCGAAGAACCCACAATACGTCCCTTGAAGACGACCTGGCCCTGTGGATCTCAGAAGAATATATCACTACGGCAAGCATTTGAATGCAGCATGTCCTTATATCATTGGAGAGTGTGCCAAAGCATGGCAGGTTAAGATAAATGAAGGGAAAACAACATACACGGTGTTTTCCCTCTCAAATAAAACACAAAGCTCTAAATTAGTGCTAAATGGGGAAAATCTACTTATGGATGAAAACCCAAACTACCAAGGCATTACATTAGATTTTCGCTTGACTTGTAAAACCTAGATTGAAAGAAACAGGACAAGAGCAAGGCAGAGAATGGCAGTAATGAAAAAAACTTGCTGGCATGGGCTGGGGAGCGGACAAGAGTGTACTACAGAAGCTATACACTGGGCGAGTGAGATCAGTCCCAGAATAAGGCATTGCAGAATGGTCAACAGCAGCTAAGTCAGACTTTGATAACATAAACAGAACCCAAAACCAAGCAATGCAAACATAACGGGGAGAGGGGGACGCGCATAAAATCAATACCCATTGAAGAGTTGGAAAAGATCACATACCTCCAGCCAAAAAGGATAGAAGATACAACAGAGCTCAGCAACAAGAATTCAGGAGGCTGAAAGACCACCCAATGTACCAGAGAATAAATGGACTTGGAAAGGGAAGACTGAAGCAACTTTGGTGGTGAAGCAACTTTGTAGAAACAGTCAAAACAAAGATGAGAGCAGACCCCATCAATGCAATATCAACAGTTATGCCCATCTACACTGCACACAAGCTACCAGTTTGGAAACATCAGTACTTCCCTGAAATGATAGAAAACATTCGAGGTATTGTGAGAAAGAACAATCAGAATGAAACAGAAAGAAGAGTCCTAACCACAAAATACATGGAAAAACATTACCCAAGAGACACATGAATCCGTGCATACACAGATGGATCAGCAATAAATGCAACAGAAGATGGGGGTGAAGGAGTCTATTTGAGCTTGGGCAATGGCACACAAATAAAGCTGTCAGTCGCAACAGGAAAATTCTCGAGTAACTTCAGAGCAGAGGCAGAGGTCTTAAAAACTGCTGCAGGAGTCCTAATGACAGAAGAAAGCCCAGAGAGACAAGGAGCTATCTTCTCAGATGCGCTGTCAGTGGTTGCAACGCTGAAGAATCAAAATAATGCCGACCTGTGTGACCTAAGAGTAACACGTCACAAACTTTGTCAGCAATTCAAAAGTGAATCCTTTCTCACTACAACATCCCCGAAAATGAAGAGGCTGACAGATTGGCAAAGGAAGGAGGAACGCTACCTCAACTTGACACAAGCATAACTTATGAAGGGGCCAAAAGTTTTATCAAGCGCAGATGCAGGAGAAAGTGCGAAGCAGAACATCCAGGCCACAATAAAAATGATGCGTATTACCAGCTCAGCAGAAGTGAACAAGTGGTAATCTTCAGACTTCTCTCAGGTCACAACAGATTGGGATATCATCTATTCAACCAGTTAAAGATAGGAACCACCGATGAGTGTAACTGTGGCAGCTATGCCGGTCATCTAGTTCAAAGGTGCCCAACATATGAGGAACAGAGAAAGCGCAAATGGCAATCACAAGTACCATTCCAGGAAAAGCTCTACGGAGATGTCAACAGGCCTCCAGATATGTCAACAGGCCTCAAACTGACCACTGTTTTCTTTGAACATACTCAAGTTGACGTCTGAGGGTGAACGTAGAAGAAGAAGAAGAAGAAGAAGAAGAAGAAGAAGAAGAAGAAGAAGAAGAAGAAGAAGAAGAAGAAGAAGAAGAAGAAGAAGAAGAAGAAAAATCTTGACCAGATGGCAAGCAACAGGAAGGCTTGGCCAAGCCATGTGTTTCATATGGGCCTGAAGGGTAATGACTAGCTCGCATTGTTGACTTTCGTAGGCTCCGCAGGTAAGCTTCTCCAACTCTACATTACGGAGTACTTTCCCTACACCATAGAGATAGGTACCAACGGGCTGATCACCCGTTTGCCAGTCACTTCGATTACGGAAACAACAGCAAATGGATTGATTTGCCGTTGCCCTAAAGACGCCAATAGGCGTGATGGGAAACAATGGCAAAGAAAACCTATCTGCTGTTGCCCTAAGACGCCACTAGGCGTAATGGCCACTGACTGCTTTGACGGTCGGTGGCTAAGGACGGAAGAAGAAGAAGAAGATAGAGATAGGTAATGACTGATGCAAGGGAAATAACTTTTAAAAAATAAAAAATTAAGTCCCCTACCTTTAGTTTTTTCTGAATATTAAAGTCATGGCTAATAGCACGAAAGAGAAGGACAATGAGTGATGAAGAGGTGGAAGATTTTAAGGAGAAAAAGCAAAGAGCCACCAATAACTTCAAAGGCTTGATAAGAAAATCCAAAGTGTGGGAGGCCTTTGTAATACAGGTGGGCATTGACAAAACACTATAAAAATGCAGGTCATTACGTCGCAGAATGAGTAGGAAAAGTACAAGCCAACCAATTCCTAATATTCTCAGCTCGACAAAGATAAGCCTGAAGACCGATGCCGAAAAGGGACATGCATTACTCGAGCGTTATATTACTCAGACGGATAAAAGTGATAAAGCTGCCCGCCAATAAATTAAAGACCGTTTCCTGGAAAGCGACAGAAAGGTGACATATATTTCGACCTCGTATCCGAAGAAGACGTTGTGTGCACTTTAAAAACCAGTAGAAACACTGCCCTGGGTCCTGATGGTATAAAGTATCACCACAATGACACGTGGCTTAAGAATGCGGTGAATGATTTCCACACCAGCATACTGAATGCTGAGGTGCCAGAAGACTGGCAACATAGTTACTTACGGCCACATCCTAAACCTGGTAAAGACCCCACACTTCTGAGCAGCTATAGAATTATCACATACAGAATGTCTACGGTAAACTACTAGAAAAGATAGCAGCACGGAAAATAATGAATCACATCGAAAATGTGAAGTTCTTACCTGATACTCTGGAAGCTATATAACCATGAAAGTAACATGGGGTAGCGCTGAAACTTTTGCTAATGATGTGAATGAGGGAAAGCAGCTGTCTTAACTGAGAGATCAGTGGCATTTCTATTAGGAACATGGACATCAGACCCTATGCCAATTTGCCCGGGACTACCCCAGGGTTCTCCACTATCACCGGTGCTGCTTAATATATATAAAGCAAAAGTAGCCACCATTCAGCCTACTGGATTGGGACGAACACTGACTTTTTTTTTTTTTTGCTGATGACATACTTATTTACAGAACTGGCTCTTACCAACAGGAAATGGTTAATAACATTCATGGGACACTACATGAGGTGTTTAAATGGTGCAAGGAAACTGGTTCCAAAGTCAATCCCAACAAGGCCTGCGTGATGTGGTGCTCCTTGAACAAACTCAATAGTGAAAACAGACCTTCCAGATATTACTCTCAATTGACAGAAAATTGAAAGGCGCAAAAAGCTGAAATGCCTTGGAGTTACATTCGATGTTCGGCTATCGTATGTACCATGTTGAGCACATTGTACAGAAATGCAGGAGAGGTCTGGCAACCCTGAAAATAATGGCAGCAGCGCGTCTGGGGCAGAGATTACTATTTCTTCTTTATCATCAGCTCGCCATATCGGTCACTGAGTATGGGCTGGGAATACTTACGCTGTCAGTAACACAATGTGAATGACTAGAGCGCATTCAAAATGAAGGAATGCGTATAGTCTTGGGCTGTACGTGAGATACCCCCATTGTGACAATGAGGTACATGCTTGGAGTGCTGTCGATTAGATCCAGAAATGCGATGGCCCAGGCAAAATCCTATATGCGAGTAACCACAGATAAACGGCACCCCCTGCATGGAAACATAGCTGACATTAAGGGAGCAAGAATAAAGAGAGGGATGTCATGGATGGAACAGGCAGAGACAACGATCAAGCAGGTGACCACAGTTGAATATATATTCAGAGGGGAAGAGTGGAGTATGTTAGATGAGAACCGGATTAACTACCAGCAGGTAGTCTTGGCTGAGAGTGTAGAACTTGGGGCAATGGGGAAGCAGAACTGAAAATTAATCAACTGATAATGATCATGCCGGGGATAAGGATGCCATTGTGTATACAGATGGGTCTGTGATCCGTGGTAAGAAATCAAGTTGGGGCTTCTCTGCTAGGGTAAAGGGCAGAATCGTCGCCGAACATAGCGGGGCTTACACGATAACACCTTCCAGCATGAGAGTGGAGGTAGAGGCAGCTACTGCAGCTTTAAGGTGGATATAAGAAACTTCATTAACAAAGGCAGTCACTGTACCAGACTCACAATTCATGCTTCGGAAGGTTCAAAATGGTTGGCTATGGCATAAATGGAAAACATTCATAGAAATTTCGAGACTGCGGGAGCTGGTGTGGATCTACTGTCCTGGTCATGCAGGGGTATGCGGTAATGAGAGAGCTGACAGACTAGCATCAAGAGCACCCATAGTGGGGACACTGGATATGGATAAGAGAGAAATACTGAGAACAATTAATGATCGCCTGTTAGAGAATGGCACTGCAATAGATGAATCATCAAGGTTAAGACTGTTGAAATTTGGCATCAAACAAAAGGCTAGCAGAGATGGACGTATGAGAGGATGCTTCTGTCGTGTATACAACCAGCGAGCTACAGGAACATTAACTACCGAATTGAAAAACACACTGTGGCCGAATTAAATTTTTTTCCCATTTTCATCCTGTAGGTCTTTGCACAAAGTAAGCTGTAGTTTTTGTAATTGTTTACAGATTTTTATGAATTACACGTCATTTTAAAGATAAATGAATGTACTATTACAATAAACACCGTTTGTAACTCTAATAGAGGTTGTTGCTATTTAACAGCCCTCCGATGGCCGAGGACTTGCAATATTTTCCCAATTATAACTGCTTGCGCCCCATCTCTATCAAAATCACAATTTCAATCAATGTGCACACCGTTTTCTCTCTTGTCCTCGTCGCTAGATCAATCAGTCAATTGTTGAAACACGTTTCTATCCTATTCAGCCGTTAGACAGTACACGCATTTTTTTTTAGTCCTATCACTAGTTGCCATGGTAAACAGTTTAACACGATTTGGTAACTAACCCAAAACGCTGAAAAATATGAACATAATATCAATTTTCCAGTGTTCTACAACAATCATGCTTTGGGAATTTGTTTTCCGGTGGCAACTTAAAATCTCGAACCAGATCAGAAAGTGTTTCAGTACATTTTTCATTCGTTTTATTACTAAAATTAGATTGGCGCTCTGAGCGGCTTGCGGTCCAAATGTGTTTATTTTGTGAGCCGCTGACAGCGGCTTGCGGTAGTTAATGTGTACAAGAGGGCAAACCAAGAAGGAATGGGAGCCTGCGCCTAATTTGTTACCTATGGAACTTAAAGAAGAGCAACAAAAGGACCCTACTTTGGCACCCTGCTTTAGGAAACTGCCCATGGCTAAGGACCCTAGACAGCACGGGGACATTTTTTCTAAGGATGGCGTACTTTATTGCAGAACGGGCAAGCCTGACCAAGGTTACAATCAGCTCCTAGTACCGAAACAGCACAGAAGCCAAATACTAGAAATGGGGCACTCTCTTCCCTTCAGCGGACATATGGGACAGAATGCCACAAACCAGCGGATAACCACTCATTATTGGGGGCCAGGAGTAAATACTGATATTATCAGGTATGTCAAATCCTGTGCCCAGTGCCAACGTGTACCACCCAAGCAACGGACACCCCCAGTCCACATGGGTGAAATGCCAATAATGGGAACACCATTTGAACGGGTTGAGATCGACATTTTAGGACCCCTATTTCACACTCTTCGGCATATACTGAGGGAGCACCTATGGGTTTGCCCGGAGTGCAATGATGTCGATTATGTTCAACAATAACAATACAGTTGTTTTTGTTTTTTAATGAAAAGGTGGCTCTTTTACTATGAAATTAAACTATTAAACTTTTCTATCTTTTCTTGACAGGTTAACTGCGAAGCCATCTATGAAATCCAAATAAATAGATTGTTGGCTTCTTTGTGGGATGACTCTAATGGGTGTCCAAGACCAGGGCACACTGCAATGCACGCTATTTCCATATTTTTCCGAAAGTCCATTGCTATTGTTGCAAGACTTAGGGGCGTTTCGAACACAGCAAATACTTAACGCCCCGGTACTCCACCAGCCAAAAATAATTGGAGCCACCACTACTTCGAGTAATTAAAAAGTTCTTATAAATTGTAGTTATTTTCGACGTATAACAGTTATCTTTTTCTATCTTGTTCGTTTAATGGCGATGACAAATAATTTGCAACATTTTTAATTGGAATGCTTCTTTGATCCTTTGCAAGGGAGGGTGGAGATCTACTTCATCCTGATACAAGCGTAACTTTCGGGGAAGCAAAGAGTTTTATCGGAATCAGATACAGAGGCAAATGTGATGTAGAGCATCCAGGTCACACACAAAATGGTGCATGCTGCCAGCTCAAGAGGGGAAAGCAGGTGGTAGTCTTCGGACTCCGCACTGGCCACAATGGATTGAGATGCCATCTGTTCAACAAGCTAGGGGTGGGAACTGCCGATCTGTGGCGCTGATGAGATGACTGCTAAACGTCTGCTTCAGGGTTGCCCAGCATGTGCGGAACAGAGAAAGTGTATGTGGCCGACTCCAGTACCATTTGTGGCGGAGCACTACGGAGATTCAGATAGTCTCAAACTGACTTCTGCTTTCTTTGAAAACATTCAAGTCTTTTTAGAGTGTACGAAGAAGAAAAAGAAAAAAAAAGAAGATGACGATCCTTTGCCGCAGACTGTCAAAGCAGTCAGTGGCCATCACGCCTGGTGGCGTCCTGTGGGGCAGCAACAAACTGCTTCCACCTTGCTCGGTCGGCGGCCATCCCTCGTGCAGCGCCCCAACCCCGGTAATATGAATACTAGTCTTCTTAAACCTGTCTTACGTTATATGCTCGTGCGCGCAGATGAGCATGTAACTACACGATTATTTGTAGATATCCCCACCAGCAAAAAATAAAAAAATAAAAATCAATAAAAAGTATTGAAGCCGCCAGTGATGGTGAAAATAATGTACATTAAAACTGTTAATAATAAAACTTACAGTGACACCGAGTTGTGTAAATCTGCAATGTTTTGCAACGATTACTATGCTGCTTGTTGCTACGTATCCAAATTGTGAAAAAAGGACTTGGGGAGGGGTAATCATATTTGTTACGAATTATTAAAAAAGAGACGTCAGCTCTTTATTAGAATAATTTAGCAGATTGAAAAAAATGCTCTCTTGTGTTTTCTTTAATAGTATTGGAGTGATTACGATATGTAAGATCAGCCCTATGGGCGATTTATTCTACATGCAACAAAGGTGCAAACTATGATTACAGAAGGCAGGAAGAAATTAATAAATAGAGATACAACTTTCTCGATATGTTTTTCTTTTCAAGGAACGCCGTTAGTATTTTGGAAATAAATAATAATAATAATAAATTCTTTAAGCACCAAACACGGCGCATAAGGCAGAGACCAGTGCTCTCCAGGTTGTTCGTTGTGACGCCACTCCTCTTAGCTCTTGCACATTATTTAGGCCCAACGTTCTTCCTTCTCTTATTATTGTTATTCTGAGTGTTTCTTTTGGTCTTCCTTTTTTCCTCTTACCCTCAGGAACCCAAGTGAGCGCCTGTAGTGGTATTCTGTTGTTTTGCATTCGTAGGACATCATCATCATGTGACGTATTCTTTCCAGAACGTTGTCTCCATTACAGCTGCTCTGAACGCATCACGATTCTGGGCAAGTCGACCTGCATCAGCCAAAGACAAGTTCAGACTCTCTGTGATGTCCTGGGTCCACCGTCGTCTAGGTCGACCCCTTCCCCTTTTTCCAGGGACCATGCCTTCCATCACTGTTTTTTCCAGACTATTATGTCTTTTTATATGACCGAAAAATTTCAGCTTCCTTATTGCGATGGTATTTAGGAGCCAATGTTCCTGTACATTTAGTGAGTGCAGTACTTCTCTGTTGGTCTTTTTTTCTGTCCAGGGTATTCTCAACATCCTTCTGTAGCATTTCATTTCGAATGATGTAATCTTTTTTGCAACTGTTTTATTGAGTGTCCAAGTCTCGCAGCCGTATGTTGCTACTGGGAATATACATGCTCTGATCAGTTGTAACTTTGTTTCTTTGCTTGTGCCTTGCCATAGGTTTTTCATCTGTATTAGCTTATGTGAAGCAATTGCAAGTCTTCTTTTAATTTCTACTGCACAGTCGCCAGAGCTGTTAATGATTGATCCTAAGTATTCGAATTCATTGACACTTTCCAGTTCTTCGTTATCAATTTCAATTTCTGGTTTGGTCTTTACTTTGTCTGTTGTCAATACTTTGGTCTTCTTGGTGTTTAGGTATAGATTCTGGGCCTCGCTGTGTTTTTTGGTGGACAGAAGTAATTGTTCAAGTCCTTCTGGGTTGGTCGATAGGAGGACTGTGTCGTCAGCATATCTGATTTCCGGAATCTGGTACCCGCCGATGTTAAATGAGTCAAACTCTGTGTGTTCTTGGTCATCTCTTACGTTTCTCATGATATTCTCGGCATAAATGTTAAACAGGTAAGGGGAAAGGGTACAGCCTTGTCTTACTCCTTTCTGTACTTCACACCATTCTGATGTTTCCCCCTCTATTCTTACGGCTGCCTGTTGTTCTTGGTACAGCAGTGCGATGAGTTGTATAAGGTGGTTTGGAAATCCCATATTTTTCATAATAGCCCATAACTGCTGATGTTGTACACAATCGAAAGCTTTTGTGTAATCAATGAAACAAGTATGTAGGTCAACGTTGAATTCTCTACACTTTTCTATGATGATCCTCATGTTGAATATATGATCCCTAGTGCCTCTACCTGGTCGAAAACCCGCCTGTACTTCATTTATTTCTGTTTCTAGCTTTTGTTGCATCCTTTTCATTATGATTTGTAAAAGTATTTTGCTGGCATGGCTTATAAGAGCTATAGTTCTGTAGTTTGTGCACAGTTTCAGGTTGCCCTTTTTTGGCAAGGGTATGTAAATCGTAGGACATGACCGATATATGTTGTTGTTGTTGTTGTTGTTGTTGTTGATTTCGTCTACTATGTTGCTGTAATACCCTGTTCAACCTGAAAGTTGGTTATAATTGGGGTATATAGGGTGTTTACTATCTTCGGTGCTAGCCTGTTGTTAGTCCTGAAAAGGACTGGTCCGAAAAAGGACCACTAGCTGCCTGTCAGGATACCTCTTTGCTCTTGTCCATTCGGGGTGTCGTGGCGTGTTCATGGTGTACATTTGTTGTTTTCCTATCTGGCTTGTTAGGTTTTGTGAGTTTTTGCCCTCCTCGTTTCTGCTTCTTGTGTCTTCCTTTTCTCCAGTGTCTGGGAAAGCGCTTTTTCTATCATTGTTGGGAGTAGCTCTTCCCACGTTTCCTCGATGACTTTTTCGTTTGATTGGTCGTTCGTTTTAGTGTCTTTTGTGTTTGATGTAATTTCTTCAATGGTCATTCTTTCTGCCTCTATTCTTTTCAGTAGTTGTTCGTTTCCATCTTTCAGTTCTATCAGTTTCCTTACATCTTCTTCTATCTGTTGCTGAATTCTTTTCATGTCTTGGTGTATTATTTTCATGTCGTTTATGACTTGTTGTTGTTTCGCGCTTTCCGAGCTGTCATGTATTTCTTCACATCTGTCAGTTGAGGTTCTGTTTTTGTGTGGCTGGCGGTTTTCTCTCTCCTTTCGCAGTTGTTGTTTCAATTCTCTCACTTCAGTCGTGAGCCGTCTGACTTGTTCCGTTAGGCTGTCTTGGCGCCTATCACCTAGAGTACTTGCCTTCAGTGTGTTTTTTGCCTCATGGTATGATACTCTCTTTCCAATGGCAACTGTAATTATTTGCCTTGTTTGTTGGTATTCGGGACATCCTCGGTATCGTGCTCCGTGCTTTCCGAGGCAGTTGGTACATTTTCTATTGTTATTTGGTGCTTTGTAGTCTTGGTCTTTTTTGGCCTTTGGGCAGTCTTTGTATTCGTGGCTGCCCGCACAGTATCTACAGACCGTCTCTTTTCTGCACGTGTTCCTTGTGTGA
Source organism: Oreohelix idahoensis (assembly GCA_024509875.1). Classification (NCBI taxonomy): domain Eukaryota; kingdom Metazoa; phylum Mollusca; class Gastropoda; order Stylommatophora; family Oreohelicidae; genus Oreohelix; species Oreohelix idahoensis. The sequence goes on along the minus strand of JAMPIV010002752.1, from coordinate 40,808 downwards.
GAAAATCCCTGGCACTTTGAACATTGTATCACTGGCGGGATGAAGGCATGTGCTCTTCGAGGTCTATTCTGGATAGTGATGTTTTCTGGGACTGTTTTCCCCTGTAGAGTCACTATTATCAGTCTGGTGTCTTCTTTGTTCCAGGATTTAAGCCTTTCTGCGTGTGTGAATCTGTACCGAGGGTTTTCGGCCTGGATGTAGCTGAGGGCCTCTGTGTCTGACAAGTTGGTGTCTATCCCTTTGATGACTACTCTCTTGGTTTCAGTGTAGATTTCTGCTTGGATTTTGATCCGGTGTGGTAGCTGAAATTCTTTAGGCCCGGATGCCAGAGCAGTCATCAGCGATTTAGTTTTTTCTGTATCATTCAGGGCAAGTGTCACTCCCTGTTGGTGCCTTCTGATACTAATTATGCCTCTTTTGCCTACTACTTTCTCCAGGACATTGATTACTTTGTCGTCCGGGAGTGCCCTGAGTGTGGCTTCTCCTTCCGACAACTGCGTAATTTTTATTTTGCGCTCTTGATCCTGTTCTTTGTGAATACTTTTTCTTAGTTCGCCTGGGCGGCATCTCCCATCTGCTACCACTGGTTGAGTATTTGTCTTCGGGCTCGGTGCCCTGTCCTCTTCTGTCTGCTTGTGATTTTGCTTCTCTTGTTCACCTCGGAGGACTTGGCTGTTCTTTGTAGGATTCCGGCGTATCTCGATGTCTGACCCTCGAGCCGCCTCAAATAGTGCTTCTTTCATCTCGGCATCGTGTGGTGGTGTCAACGGTGTTTTGTGGAGCTTTCTCTGTAGTAGACAGGGCTTCAGTTGACGATTTGGGTACTTGTGGTGGTGGTCCCTGGGTTTTAGGCTCCTGTCTTCTTTTTCTTCTTTCCAACATCTGTTTTATCTGTTCTAACGCTTTCATCTGGTCTTCTTCTTCTGACATCTGTTCTATCTGCTCTAATGCGCTCACCATGTAGTCATATTCTGGGTCTTCATCGTCAAGTTCAGAACTGCTTGCATCTGCTTTCTGCTCTTCCTCGCAAGGAGTCTGGTCATTCGGGCTCTCAACCGGGTCGATACACGTCGCAGCTAGCTCCGTCATCGTATCAAGAGTTGGAGAAATTTCGGTCCCCGCACGAGTACTTGGGGCAGTTTTGCTCTCTGGCTGTCTTTCTTTGTTGATTGTGTTATTCCCCTGGCTGTTCTGCGCTGGTGGGCTGGTATAAATCTTCCTCTTTTTAGCGTGAGGTTTCTTTCGGCCCATTTTGACTATTGCGATCGCTGTGTACGTCCTGAAAAGGACGCTGGTTATAGTGCGGTTGAGGTTATTATCGAACGTTATCGTCGTATGTGTGTTGGAAAAAAAAAAAAAAAAAAAAAAAAAAAAAAACAACCGATATATGACCATCGTCTTTTCCTTATATAGTCGGAGACATATTTCTGCCTAGAGTCTTCTCTTATTTGTCGATTAGTCTTGAATTCTTTCCAACTGATGTTCATGTTTTGGAAATATTATACATTAAATTAAAAAATATATAATTTTTGCGTTCTTTAATTGCCGGTATTTAAAATGCGAATGAACCAATAAGTTTCATACACGATGAAAGTCTATTTATAGAAGTTTGACCCAAATCTGACGTAAACAGAATAAACCCACCATTTTGTTTGCACGTCACTTTGAAAGTTTTAGAGAAGTGGACGATTTGAAATAAACACGCAAACTGGAGGGGAAAATGAGATCTCTCTTCCTTATGGGACTGAGTTTAGGGTTGACCGCTGCTGTAATAAGCAATGCATATTATCAGAAACAGCAGTTTTACCCGTCTGTTGTGTACATCACAAAGTCCAATCCTTCCATGGCTGTAGGTATTAATTAGTAGGCTAGATAAAACCGAATACAAACCCTCACCGGTGCTAGCTTTATTTCTGCTTTCGATTATGATAAAAGCTATGGGTTTTAGTACTGCTTTATTTGTGTAGCAAACAGCATACTTTTCATCAGAATATTTCTGTACAGACAAAATACTGCCATAGATGAAAAGTTGTGTGTGAACACCATGTTCGTCAAAGAGAAATGTGTAGGCCTAGGCTATATTAAGTAAATAAAGCGACATATTGCATAGGCTAACTGAAAGCAGAAGAAAATAACAATCATTCCTGGTGCACTTGGCATGTACGTTTGATAAATTGTGTAGCTTACACTTGATCCATTTTATAGCTTTTGAAAATCTTAATACTTTTATAGGCTAGTGTAGATGAGGAGTTTTTATTTTTGTGGCCTTCTGGAAGTTTGCTACTGTCTTGAATGTTTTAAGCTTACCAGTCATTTTCTATATTGTTTCCTTCTGGCAGCTTTTACCAAAAGTTTACTCGGTAGGCCTACATAGATATCTTATAACTCTGTTAACCTCCCGGCCATTGCAGCCTGTTCATTCTCATGATATTGACTATCACTGGGGATCTGAAAAGTTTGGTACAGCTTACTTACACTAAGTAGTACAATATAATCTCATCACTCATTGTACGAGATGTTTACCAGGAAACTACCTTCAGGTTCATATGCATATTTTTTATATAGACAGTAATGAGACAAGGATGTTTTTTCTCAGGATTCTTTACTTCTGTTGGTCACCGTCTTAGTTATAAATGTGTAGCCTAAGTTATGGTGATATATATCGTTTTACAAATCAAGAGTGGTGGGATTAGAAAATAATCTATAAAATGGTATTCTATCCATAGGGGCCAGTGGACACAGCTGGACTCTGCCAGAGACCTGGAAACGTGACATTATCACGATTCCCTTCAGCTCCCTGTGGCTTAGGCCTTCAACAAGATCATGCTAAGCTTTCCTATCCTGTGCCAATAGATCAACATTTTACTTTCAAATATGTCTCCAGTTCTCTTCTGGGTCTCATCTGTTTCCCTTACCTAGGGGATCTGAGAACAAGGACTGTCATGTAGTGCTATCAGCTGGCTTCCTCAGTTTGCATCCTATCCAATGCCAATGTCTTTTCCTCATCTCTTGGTTCCACTGGTACTTGTGCTGTTTCCACCAGCTCTTCATTGGTAATCTTGTCGTCATCATCATCATAACCCTCGACTCCCAAAGGAGCATAGGCCTTCAACAAACACATGCCAAGTCCTCCTGTCACTTGCCATCATCTCAAGTTCTTTCCACCTTCTCCTCATCATTTTCACCTCAGTTTCCAGCTCTCTTCTCCGTGTGCTTCTTGGTCTACCTCTGCCTTTCTTGCCCTGGGGGTTCCAGAAGAAGGGCTGCCTTGTAATGTTAAATCTTGTCATACTATTTTAATTTTTCTGTTCTGCACAAGCACCCAATTATGAAAATCTAAAGCTTCTTGGTTGTTGTTTTCATTGTTTCTGCATTTTTCAGAGCCATATAGTAAAATGCATTGACATTTGAGTTTATCTACGGCCCTGCCTATGTTAGTCAGTAAGGGCATCTTTATTTCAACTCTAAGCAACGTCTGACTGATGGCAGGTTAAACTCAACTGACTAAAGTAACATCAGTCTCTAGCATATTTCCCTTGTTGTAACTAATCAAATGGCCAGCAATGTCTATGATGACCGCTTCTTCTTTTGTTTTTTTTAATAATTATTATTATATTTTTTTAATGAGGCATCTGAGGAAGGTGGTTGAAGCAACAAGAAGAGACATGGTCTGCAACCAAACGATAAGTCATAGCCTCAAAACCCAGCCCCTGCAGACCCAAATGGAACAGTCCCAATTATGATGGTTTGACCTTGTCTGCAGAATGGGAGAAGATCGACTGTCAAAATATATTTCTAAATGAATGGTGTGATCATGCACACCAAAAACCACCAGAGATTTTTATAACCATATTCTATATGTCAACTAAGGAGAGCACTGCTCCACCTGTGTTCAATTTCTTCTTTTCAATTCCCTTCTGTCTTGTTTTACACTGTCTCTGGATTTCACTGTTATTGTTTTTTAAATTTCTTCTGCCACTGGTGTGGTTTTTCCTTGTTTGTTTAGTGTTCGAACATTTCAGGTGCCTAAATCTGGAAATTTTCCTTGGTGAAAGGAGGTTAATCAGCTGCTTTTTCTTAGTAAATCTTCATAAAATACACAGACTGCAGTTTCGCTCATCCAAAACTTCAGACATTTACCAAAGATACCTCTGTCATGTCCCCTGTATCAAATGAAAAATATGACCAACGATAGAAACTGGTGATGAGTAGGACCAGCAGCCATTTGTTCCACAGGAAATGAAAAGGAATGATGAATGTTCTCCTATGCAAAAGTGAAAATATAGATTGTGAATTGTTTGATGTCGTTAAGCTTCTCATTGCTTTTCTCCTGTGGCTAAACGCAGCCCCGCAGCTAAATATCAACTGGCAATGCAAAGTTAAACTTCTTCTTCCTCGTTCGTCCTGAAAAGGATGTTGGTTGCGTTGTGGCTGTTTACTCCGGAGCTGCGATATCTGCGCCTTTCGGCCGACACATCCAACTTCAGCATAGCATTTTTTGGGACCTGGTTTGCCTTCCCTCTTCAATGCCTACTCTCTCAGCCAGACTGCAGTGATGCAGCCTGTTTCCAGGACCACCATGTGGAGGTGGAGTAGGGTCTTGGTCAGCTCTGGTTCGCTGACCCTGACGCAAGCAGTCAAGCTATGGGTCACTGACTGCATTCTCTATTGCTGCATCTTCAAGTCCCCAAAGTTAAACAATGCACAACAATTTACTGTGCAAATACTCCAGTATGCTTTTGTCTGTTGCAGAAGAAGAACAAAGTGCCTCTCCGTGAATTCTGTCTGTGTGCCAAGACTTCTTGTTGTTTAACTATGACTGCTGAGCTTGTTGCTCTTTTGCACTCAATGATAAGCTGAAGAATAAGTGCCAAGACTTGTTGTTTAACAATGGCTGCTGGACTTGTTGCTCTTTTGCAGCCGATGACAAGCTGAAGAATAAGTGCCAAGTCTTAAAAGGCGTGTTCTAGCATGGCTGTTTCAATCACAGTTTGAGCAGATACAATATGTGGGTTGAAACGGCTTTGTTTTTCTACTACTTGTTTTTCAACTCTTAGCATCTCTTGACTCCCATAGTGATGTTCCCAAAGAAGGTCATTCACTAACAGCTGTCTCCTGATTACTTATGTCAACTTCTTCCTGTTTTCTTGCTCCTGAAATTACAAATGCAGAATTAATTCAGGAGAAAGTAATTGATATAGTTTTGTCTGTATGAAAATAATTTTAGTCTTTGAAATTAATATGTTTACATGAAGTGACAATTGTATACTTTTTCCTCCAACTCAGGTGATGTACATACAGGCACTTGTGTTTGTAGTGTTAGTGGGAAAAATGTTACGAGCTATATTCTTTGGTCAGCTGAGAGCTGCTGAAATGGAGGTTTGTTTTCACGTTAAAGCTGTCTTTGATGAGGGTATTTTGGTTTTAATGATCAGAATTAATGGCCAATGTCAAAGTTAAATATTTGTTGAGTACTAAAAGTTGCAACCCTCATGTAGACATTACATATGATGCTCTATACCAGAGGTGGCCAAACTACGTCCTGCGGGCCAGATCTGGCCCGCCAACCAGTTTTGACCGGCCCGCCATCCTGTTTTGGCCAGCCTCTTATTGTTGATTGAAAATTACTGTATACTCCGACCACTGTGCTAAAAAAAATATACAAAATAGCACGCACAGGCACCAGAAACAAAACCAAAAAGACCCAAAATGTACGATTAACATCTCCCCACCTCCCACAACACCACCAACTCTCTCTCTCTCTCTCATACCAATTGAGCTCTACTAGATAGTGCCGAAAAACGGAAATGATAACGTCAAATCTCTGATCATGCACGTGGACAGGCGAAGACAGTGTCGGTACCTACTTTGATAATGAGAAACTGAAAGCAATGACAGATCTTTTCTGCGGTCGGAAGTCTCTGAGATCCAATGATGTTGCTTTGTCTTTAGCATCGGTATGGGAAAGTGATCGTGGGAGTGGGGGTGGATGGTAGGTACATTTCTATAGGAAGGAGTTGAGGTGCACAGTTGGTCTTGTGAAGTGTGTTAAGTATAAATCAGCCAGTGACACTTCTGGGCTTGTAGCTGCTGTGCACGTTTTCATGTATAAGATTTTGCATTTGTAAAAATGTTTTCTAAGTATAGAAAAGTGGACAGTGAAAATCGCGCATTTAAACCAGAATGGGAGTTCGATTATTTGTTCATTCTCAATAAGGATAATAAACCTCAGTGCTTAGTTTGCGCCAAAGTGTTAGCCGTAGTGAAGGAATATAACTTGAAACATCACTACATCACAAATCATCAGAAAAACAACGACGAGCATAGCAGCGAGTCGAGAAAGCTTGTGATTGAACAACTGAAGAAAAAACTGAATTAGCAAAAGAGTATATTTAGTCATGTAAATAAGATTCAGGAATCATCGCTCATGGCATCATATGTGATTAGTTATGAGCTTGCGAAAGCAAAAAAGCCGTTTACTGATGGAGAGTTTGTGAAAAAGTGTGCAGTTCAAATGGCAGAAGCGTTCAATGATGAAAAAGTAGTAAAGGAATTTCAAAATGTACCTCTTTCAAAACAAACCGTAGCTAGGAGAACAGAAGATATTAGTTTGCATTTGTCCCAGAACTTGAAATCTTTAATTGAAAATTGTCCATACTTTTCACTGGCGATTGATGAAATCACAGACACTAGCCAGCTTCTTATTTTTGTTAAAGTGATCCAGGAAGACTTTACTGTTTCTGAAGAATTACTGAAAGTTTGCTCTTTGCATGGTACAAGTAAAGGGGACGATATATTTTCTGCAGTTCAAAATGCCATGGAAGAATATGGTAGGTTTGAAAAATGGTCTGCTTGTGTACCGATGGTTGCAAGGCTATGGTTGGGAAAAATACTGGTTTTGTTGAACTTTTGAAGCAACATAAAATTGACGTGCCTACATTACATTGCATAGTTCACCAAGAGGCCCTTTGTGCAAAATCCATAAACCTAAATGACACTATGGCTACTGTAGTGAAAATAACGAATTTGATCAGAGGAGGACACAGCTCTCTAACTCATAGGAAGTTTCTTGCATTTCTAGAAGAAGTGGATTCTGTTTACGGTGATCTCCTGCTTCATGCTGAGGTGAGATGGCTTAGTCGAGGAAAATGTTTAATAAGATTTTGTGAACTGAAGGATGAAATATTTGACTTCCTGCGAGACAACTTACCATGTTCAATTGATCTTCAAAATAAACTCAAAGATATTCATTTCATTCAGCACTTTGCATTTCTCACAGATATAACACAACATTTGAATGTACTGAATTTGCAGTTACAAGGAAAAAGGCAAACAATTTTTCAAATGATTGGCTATGTTGATGGCTTCAAAAAGAAACTGAGCCTATTTAGTCTGTCTTGCAAAAGAATGACCCGTTTCATTTTCCTTGGTGTAAACAGCTGTCTGAGGAAGAGAGTGTTAACTTCAGGAGGTACACAGATGACATTGAACAGCTGATTTCTGAGTTTGATCGTTGATTTCAAGATTTTGAGATGTTTCGTCCACAAATGGAACTTTTTAATAACCCATTCAAGTGCACAGTGGAGTCGCAGCCAGCAGAACTACAATTACAGTTATGTGAACTCAATTTGGTGCAAATCACCTATATTCTCAAGCAGACTACAGTTGCCATTTTGCATTTCAGCTTCCATACTTTAGCATCATTACATTGCAGATTCATTCATTTCCCTTCTTTCAATTTTATGGAGCAGGCACTGCAGTTGGCCGCCCTAATGCAAGAAGCCTTCATCAAAGCATTTATGTGCTCATGCATTGGTGGTTTCTTGAGCAATTTGGTTTATATGATGGAGTTAGCAGATGGTAGCTGTTTATTGGTATCTTAAAAGTGATTGGACATTTTATTTACGGATGCTTTGCCCACGGCTTTTCATATTGAATGCAGGTTAGTTAAGGGGTAATCCCTACCTGAGGTTGTTAATAATATATTAATATTAACCACTGGTTCCCATGCAAGCTGCTTATTAATGAATGAAATTCAGAAATGACACATTTCTTGTAGGTGATGAACTACTTTATGTTTTATTCATGGCCGCTAAGATTTGAATCACATGAAGTGTAAACACAGGATATATGTATTTTGAATTTATTTGTATTTATTTTTTTCAGCATCTGATTGAGCGCTCTTGGTATGCAGTAACAGAAACTTGCCTTGCCTTTACAGTCTTCAGAGATGACTTTAGTCCCCGTTTTGTTGCTCTCTTTACTCTTCTTCTGTTTCTCAAGTGCTTCCATTGGTTGGCTGAGGATAGGATTGATTATGTAAGTATTTACTAACTGAATATTTGGTTGACCACTGGAGTGATGAGGTTGAAATGTGAAAGTTTATTTTGTGATTGTTGTTGTTGTTTAACTAGGGCTGCTGAGCTTCTCGCTCTTCAGCAGCCAATACCAAGTTGAAGATTCCTTGGTATTATCTACACTGTAGATCTAGGCTTTTCCTGTGGCTTTTCTGCCATTTCGAAACAAGTTTAACGAGTTGAAGTCATGAGCTCCAGTTTCTCCAGCCTGGCTTGCATTTAAAGGATGGTCACATCAGATCCCAAGCTAGGAGTAAAAAGTGCGTGGCATACTGTGCATTTCCCCGCCATCCAAGGGGGCTCTCCAACTATGCAGAGCTGAAATACTGTCCTCTGGTTCTGGGCTCTCCCAAGGAATTGTCACATCCTGCATAGAGCCCCTTCTCGGCTTTCCCTCCCTATCACCGGGTCCACAGTGAGATCCTCTTGGATGCAGTCAACCAAGTCAAAGCCAAAGAATTACGCCTGGGGCTCAAGTGACTTCTCAAAGCTTAGTGTGCAATGCTGGGTTCTCAACAAGTTTCACCACAGAGGAATCCCTGGAAGCATGTGGATGATTTCAAGAGTCAATGAGGATGTAATTAGCCTCTCAGCCATAGGTTCACTTCCATGTACGCATATTGTAGTATTGTGCATAGCTGGTGGTCATTTAAGGATGACTTCAGATATGCCCCTATGCATTTATTTTGTGATACACAAGTTATTCTTGGAGTAAGCGTTAAATTGTTCAGTCTTAACCCTTTGATTCTGGAACAGTGGTCTGACCGTTGGTCAGTTTTGATGCCCACACCGAAACAACAGCAAGACCGTTGTTTTTAGTTTATAAAAAATAAACATCAAATTTCCCCAGTTTAATTTAGTCTATTTTTTAAACACAAAGGTTTACTTCTGTTACTATTTAAAGAACCAGCTTAAGTGTAGCTAAGCAGTTGTGTGTATGTGTTTTCATGTTATTATTACAATTTGTGTGACGATTTGCTTGTTTGCATTTTTCTTTGTTATTGCTACAGAAATATGTCAGCAGGGTTCGTAGCGACCTGGAAAAGGCTGGAAAACACACACAAAAATTCCAGGCCTTGAAAAGGCTGGAAAAATGGCTAAAAGCCTTGAATTTCCTGCATCGGACCTGGACAAAAAAATACGAATCGAAAGTTGGATGATTGGCGTCGATTTTTCGGTTATTGGTGGTATTTTTCGTAAACTTCAGTTACCGTATAATTTTTACTTCCCTTTGCGCACTAAATCCATTTCCAGACATTTTCAGCGGTTTGCGTTAATGATGTGAACGCACAAATTAGTTTTATCGCTCACGTCTGTTATTCGAATCAAGCTAGAAATGCCAAGTTATAAAACATGGATAGCGCCTTGAAAAACTGCAAATTACGCAGATTGCATCATGTGTAGAAAAGAAATATATTTGACCAGCATGGGAGAAAGTGCAGTAAAGTCGCATGCTACTGGAAAAAAACACCAAGAACTTGTCTCTGTGCATTCAAGTTGTATTAAATCGTTCATTTCAACTGAGGTAAGTAGCCTAATAAATTCATTTATCTCATTTATAAAACATATTTAAATGTCCAGTTTATATATAGGGCTACTGTACTTGCGTCTGTAATTTACAATGTATTTACAGTTTTAGTTTTAACCATGGCCAAAATTATAGTGTTTGAATGAAATTTCTTGGTTTACAACTGCTTATGGGAACATGTTTGACACAGTTTAAGATGGTCAGGAATAGAAATTGATGGCGATTCTATAGCCTACCCTGTTATCAGACCCATGTCCCACTGTTCATTTCACATTTTTTGGAAATAAATATATTTTGAATGCTTTTTTTTTAATTATTTATGATGAAGAGACATATCCCGTTCAACCTCTGAAAAGTTATAATTAGGATAGACCTACATGTTTTCAATTCCAGTTAACATGAATAACCGCCGATACATGAAAGTGGCATCACATCTGTCAAATCACTGTAGGCCTAATTAGGATAAATGAAAATTACCAATTTTGTGCACAGGCCTATGTTATTTAAAAAAAATCTAAACAAACAGAAACAAGATAAAACAAAACAAAACCCAACAAAAAAAAACAAAACAAATAATAAAAAATAGTAAAGGTGTGGGTGGGGGGGGGGGGGGGGGGGGGGTGGGGGTGTACAGGCCTGCTGTTTCCAGTTAGATATTTAATAGATTTTCACTTATCATAAGTATTATAAGAATATTATCATACCTTCACCCTCCCAGTTACTATATATTAGCTTTTGTTCTAGTTAAATATTGTTTGACTATATTATGTATGTGTTTAGAACTTTGACTTGGTAAATATACATAGCTTAGGCCTACTCATAAGTTATTTGTGTGTTCCATTTTTTTTTTTTTTTTTTTTTTTTTTGTTTTTTTTTGTTACAGAAAAGAACACTACTTTTGGAGCAGTTTTACCCTCAAAAACATCAAAACCATCCAACACTACGCCCTCAGACACGTCAAAAACGTCTAACACTACTAGAAGACCTACAGATGTGACATAATTTGTGACCAGGGAAGAAACTCTCAGAGCTGAGATTATGTGGACTCTGTTTTCAGTCAATAGTCACCATAGTTTTAATTCAAATACAGGAATTAATACAAATTTTCAGAAAATGTTTCCTTATAGTTCTATTGCCAGACAGTTTGGTCTTTCTGAAAGGAAAACTTTCTACCTGGCCTCTTTTGGACTGGCTCCATATTTCACCTCACTTCTTGAGAGCCAGCTTAGCAAGAACAGTTACATTGTTCTGTTTGATGAAAGCATGAACAAATCAATGCAGCGAAAGCAAATGGATTTCCATGTTCATTTCTGGGATGTAAATGTGATAAAAACATATTATCTTACATCAAAGTTTCTTGGACATGCTAGATCTCTTGATATGCAGACTGCATTTAATGATGCATGCTCATCGTTAAATTTAGGACATTTGCTCCAACTGTCCATGGATGGACCTAATGTAAATTGGACTTTTCATGACAAAATTAATTCGCTACTGAACCAGAACTATGGCATAGAACTACTGAATGTTGGAAGCTATGGGCTGCACAAAGTTCATGGTGCGACAACTTTTTTATATATGTCCATTGATTTTTTTCAAACTTTTTTTCCCCGACACTGCCATAGATCAGAACACTGACGAAGTGAATAGGTACGGAGAAAATCACCTCGCTCTGCACACAGGCAGGAATATATTTCAAGCACTAACTGCCACAAAGTGGGGATTCAAACTATCTGCTCTCACTGATGCTAAAACATAATTGAAAATTGATACTGGTAAGGAAAATTATGAAGGTTGTGTTGGGGCAACTTTCAGGGTTGTGAAAGATCTTCTTGATGGATAGGCAACAAGGGACATTTTCTCTTCTGTGGTAGTTTTTATTCAGCCTTCAGCTTTATTTCAAGACCTGAAAGAAATTCAGATTGGTGCATTAGGAACAGTAGCTGAAAACAGGAAGCATTTTCCTGAAGCACTGAAGAAAAAGCAACTCAAATTGAAAAAGGAAAATCATCCTGTGTTTTGTGCGACAGAAGATAAGGCATGCCGACAGTCTCCTGGCATGATACAAAAAGATTTAACCTTATATCTACTGTTCACTCTAATGATAATATAAACAAGACAGTTAGAAAGACAAATTCTTTAGGGCAGAACAATTCAGAAGCCAGTCCTTGCAGAAAAATACAGCAAAAGTATGGAAGGTGTCGACCACTTTGGCCAACTAGGTGCAAGCTACCCCTACCCACACAGATCCTATTTTTATATCATTTCTTAGTTGAAACTGCCCTGGTCAATGGGCACATAACCTGCAACACTGCCAACTCTACAAAAAAAATCAAAGCAAAGATCAGGATGTCAGTCTGACTCTTATTGAACCTGCTATTCTTCGACGCAATGTGACACCTTCAAAACCACATGTCACAACAACACGACTTACTGAGCACCACTTCATTGATAAATATGAAAGGGCAAGGTACAAACCAGACTGTAAAGTGTGTAAGGCTGCAGGGAACAGAAGCCAGATTGCAATGTACCTCTATGCCTGATACCCTGCTTCAAGTTATACCACACAGTCGAGGATTATCAATGATCCAGTCAAAGACTCTTGCAGAGGCCTACAGCTACAACCCCAGTTAATGAAGGAAGCAGCTCAGACTCCAACTAGAGGTACTTAACTACTCAAACATTCAAAAACACTCATTGTCAGATGCCACAGACGCAGAATACATTCAAAAAAGACAAACACAAAAATTATATTTTTTTTGCATTTTATTCACAATTGTTATTAGCCTTTTATGTTGAAATACATGGTTAATCGTTAAATCAATACATCAATCAAGCTTATTTTATTCATTGCCGTCCATGTCCCTAACATTTTATTGCACTGACATTGAACAAATTCACTATAAAGTGGAAAAAGATCATGGTTTTAAAACATCTCCTGAAATTTCTATAAATAGCCACACAAATTCAAGTTGCCACCATGATCATGTGACCAATTTGCATAAAATATGTTTTTTCGGATGTGGCAACCATTCATAATGGTGCTCTGAAAATTTCAAAGGCCTATATCTGTTTTTCAATTTTTTATGAATTTAAAAAAAAAAACCAGTAATTTTTAAAGGAACCTGCAAACACCCTTGGTAATGGGAGACAATAATGCTCCGGATTCCTGGTCAGCAAAGTGATAATTATATCTGAGAAAATTAGATGAGGAAAATATTAGAGTTTCCCATTCTTGAAAATCATGTGCTTTGACCTGGAAAATGCTTGAAGAAATTTGCCTGTGTCAGGATTTATATATACAAATTCTATGCCCCAAAACCACATAACTGTGTCAGTCTTACTTATAAAACACTGATGATTGTTTAGTCACAGTTTTTTGTCAAATGATGGGATCACTGTAGAAATGTTAGACGTATTAGATTTAGCTGATGTGTGGGTGTGGTTATAGCCTGGCCCATAAAAAAACAACAGAACTAAACCTACAGTTACATCTAATGTGTTGTTGTAGGTAGAAGATGAAGCTAGGGATATTGTTACAACTTGAAACAAGTGTAAAAGGTTTAAACGTGATATTATTCTAGTTTATTTGTTTGAAAATTACGTAATACACTATTCTATATATTTTGGGATTTTTATAAGGGACCATTGTAAAAATGGTGTGAACACCACTAAATGTGACCATATTTAATGCTTTATTACTTTGTAAATGGAAGACCTTGATGTTTTAAGACTGAAAAGAAAATCTTATTGTCTGCAACAATAAATTATCTTTGATAAGTCATACTATACTGTGAACGTTTAGTTTTGTTTTTAATTAACATGCGTCATGTTATTTATGAATACCAAACGTACTTGCATTAATACTAACAAAGACACTATATATTGTAACTCTCTATCCATTTCTCTACAGTTTGATATATAATAAATGCATGTTCACAGAAAAGATTTACATACAATTTACAATAGAAGATGGTACACTTCATTGTTTAGAATTCTTCAACAAATAATTCTGGCCCAGGGTGGAAAATAATTACGGATTCAAATCGTTCCAGCTCAGTAGATGCTCTCAGTTTTATTGAGGATTCAGAGGAAGTGCACGTTGCTCAATGATACCATTATCTGTCTCATTACAGATGGAGAGGAGTCCTGCTATATCATGGTTGTTTCATTTTCGAGCATTATGTAAGTATATATACAAAAATAAACATATACATCCTGTGTGATATCTGTAGAGCCATTTGGTATTATAAATGTATACCCTTGGTAACATAACTAAGAGATTCTATAACCATACCCGTTTTCTTTACAAATGGCTAAACATGTAGTACAAAATCATCATTTTCCTTTCGCTCCTTGTGGAGCATGAAGCCTCCAGTACAGCTGATCCTCATACAGGAAGGCTGCACCAAGTATTCACATGCTATGGCAGTGATGGTTTCTTTAGTAATATGTTTTATATTTTGAAGTTGCCAGCCTCATCATTACCCTCAGCTCCCCAAGGAGCATAGGCCTTCAACAAATACATGCCAAGTCCTCCTGTCATGTGCCATCATCTCAAGTTCTTTCTACACTCTTCTTATCATTTTCTTCCCTGTCTCATTCTCTTCTCCATGTGCTTCTTGGTCTACATCTGCCTCTCTTGCCCTGGGGGTTCCAGCCTCATGCACAACCTGATATTAGTTGCCTTGTACAACGTGCATGTGGGAGCAGTAGTTTTATTTTTTCTCTGTCTACTCAGATACCCCCGGGAACTATACAGGACGAAATACAAAATGCGTATTTTAATTTAATCATTACCAGTTGGACTTACGTTAATGTAGTTTAATTTTACAGCTATGAATTTAGCTGTGGTCTATTTTGAGGGGGGTATGACATCCGTAGGAGCACTGGTTCTGAAGAAGGAAAAAAATTTTCATAAATTAAACTCCCTCTACTGGGAATCGAACCCAGTAGAGCAGGGAAAGAAAAGTGAAAGAAAAAAATTGCATATAGTTGTCAGTTCTTAAGTGTTCAGTTACTCATCTCTTATAACTTATTTATTTTGACATTAACTATGGACACATCAGACTAGGTATACAATAGTAAAACTTTTGTACCACCTTTTACTCAGGAGTGTTTCCACAAAATATACCGTCTACAGTTGTTGTTTAGTAATGTACAAGCTGTAAGGACCCGGCGTTGCCCGGGTTTTTCCTAGTAGCTGTGTAGGAAACTTGTGAAATGTCAAAATAAAATAATAATATTTTGATATTCGAGTGAAAATGAATTTTCATTTAAGTTAATGACTACTGCTTTAAGTGACTGTCCTCGTGCCTTGTTTACAGTAATTGCAAATGCAAGCCGCACAAAATACTGTTATTCCGTATGGTTCTTCCAGTAGAGTGATTTCACTTTTGCTTTTCAATTTGCTTCCGAATTTTTCCAAAATACTCTTATTTATTTTGATGAAATCGCAAAAGCAATTTTATTCTGCTTCTGAGTTTTAGCAAGAAGCAAATTAACCCTTTCGCCACGACAGGTTTTTTTATTCCCCATGACGACACCATTTTCAGCTTAGTTCGTTCCCCTGAACGACAGGATAATTGTAATTTTAGAGGTCATATTTTTAATTTGACTGTTAACAGTTTATCGTAAAAGGAAAACCATTAAAAGTATATTCTGAACCAGACTACACATACTCTGACCCTGCATCTGGGTAATCTTTACCTTTAGTGCCTTTGAGTATGTATAATATGTGTATTGAGTTAGAATTAGAATTAGGGTCACTGTAAACCTAACCTCAACCTTAACTCTAAATGGTACGAAAATACACATATTAAACATACTCGACGGCAATAAAGGAAACGATTACCAGAATCTCAGTAAAAAGAGTTGTCAGAATCATTCTAGTTGAATAAATTCAACTCAAACAAGAATTTTCGTGCTCTTTTTCCACAAAATGTTTATGGTTCGGCGGTACGGCAGCGTCCATGTTTGTACTTTCGCTTTTGTAAAATCACTATTATTAGTTCTACCGTATTCGCTAGCAGTAAAATATTTTGTTTGTTTCAAGCTTAGTGGCCAGATTTTTCAATGCTGAATCCGATTATGCCCAGCAATTGCCGATACGGTTGTAAACAGAAGAGTTCTGGTGCTTTTAAAATAGGACGTACGCTGTACGTCTTATATGTGTATGGGAACGAGGTATTGTGCTACTTCCGTGACGTACTCGGTATGACACAGCGACAAAAATTGTCAAGATTTATGCCGTACGGCGTACGTCATGGTGCTGAAGAGGTTAATAAGACACATTTTCCCTTTCCGACCTAGCGCATCAAGAAAGAATAGTCCAACTCATCCTTTTATAACGTTCTTACTACTGTTTTTCGTAGCACGTTCTTTTCAAACATATATACATTATTGCTTGTAAAAAAATATGATTATTATTTTCTGTCATACATACTTCAAATATAAAAGACACAGTGATTGTGTTGAGTTGTATTTCTTAAACAGAAGTTTCTTATTTTGGTGAGACACGACCCTTTCAGCTGAGACACACGGATAACGCCTGTTATATTAGGGCACATGTCTGAATAAAGGTCTTTCGTTTTGGTGTATTGTTTAGCTCTGAGCTAGTATATTTTTTAACTGCCAAAAATAAAACTTAAATATTGCCTTACTTTGGCGAGGCGCACCCCGTTTGAGACTGGCACATGCACAATTATAGAAGACCCTTCGGTCCAGCAATGTGATAAAGACCCCCTCTTCTGTTACAAAAGATATTGCAGTCTGTTTCAGTTATGGAGTGCTTAGTCTTCGAAATACTATGTAATATTTGGCAAATAAACAGAAACTGCTTTGTAAAATGTAATTATATTTGATATAAAAAGTAATAACAACTTTTAAATACTACATCAAAGAAATTTTTTTATATTTTCGCATAAAGCATTAGTGTCTTTTAAATAATTTAAATTGCTATGTAAAATAAAGAAACGTAGAGTTGTAAATTACGACATTTTAATAATAATTTTAACCATTTTGATTGTTTTCATTGATTTATAATTTTACCATTAGGATTGCTTCTTTTGATTCAGATAGACACTGTTTACGGACCTATTTTTACGCATAGAAAATATCGGTAGAAACCAAATTTTGTTACCTAGACATGTTCTCAATTTTAGTACTAAGCGGGGACAAAGGTTTATTTTAAAAAAATTCTGAAGCACGGTCATACCATAAGTGAAAATGAATGAATGCATAAATCTGCTTTGTCAATCAGAATAAACATACATTCAAATGAATTGAATACATTTTTGACAAAAAGCCACGAGCTTATTTTTTTTTTCTTTTTAACCAGAGCAGTAGAAACCAAATTATGTGACCTGGTGTAAAAGTCTGTTTACTGTCTGTTTGAGGCTGGAGATGTAGAGATGTAACATTCTATTCGCTCCAGATGTATAACTGCCGCTTGTGTTCGTGTGTTGTAAAGATGACAGAGTGGGCGTGTCACAATGATGCGGTGTATCTAGGTCACTGGCATGAGGTGCCGCCAGGGTATAGTAGAGACACACATAGTATCAGCATACATATAAATACAGACGTGTAGTGCTTGTATAAGACTGTGGTTGATCGTGTAGGTGAGTGAATAGTAGTGCTGACAACACGAAGGCCGTATAGGCTCTTGGACGACTTCACATAGACTCACACAACCACAAGTAGAAGTCAGTGAAGTAGGGAATGCTGCTGACGTTTACTACAATATTTATTCGTGACGTACGATAATATGATGATGGACGAAACAGTCAATAGTACAAGATCATGGACATTATATGTGTAGTTATGAAGGTTAACATCAGGCATCACAGATCCCGAACAGCTTAGACATGTAACAATGTCTTGACCAATAATTACTGTTCATGCAATAGCTCTAATCCCTGACTGAGCCCCGTCAGGTAAGCCCTAGCAAATATATTGCCTAGTACGGGCGATATCAGTTATTTAACAAAGTCAATGCTATTGTCCTACAACTAGCCAAAGACTTCATTCTGGCCTCACATGCCAGGTTTTCATTCTGGTGAAGAAGATTGGCCGTAAACATGGACCAATATAATGACGACGAAATCAGGCCGCGGATCGCGGCCCTCGATAATCAGGTGACTCTCAGTTTACATAAACTTCTGAGAATAAATATATTTCTGCCAAACAATATTCCGCCTGCATTGCGGATCCATAAAGTTGATTCTTAGGCTTATATGTATAACAGGTCAACTTAGACCTAGTCTTTCAAATATGTAGCCATACTGGGGTACAGTATATTAACTCCTCGTGAGCTTCACTCACTATGTCGCCATCAGCATTAAATGTACCTTTAAGATCTAATCGAGACGAAAAAGGTCGAATAATGTTTCAGTTACCTTCTCAAAGAATCCTTACACTCTAAGGTAACACAACACAGCCAATACTGGCATAAAGAATCACTCAGGGAAGGAAGAATGACAAATCAGTCATTCCCAGAATTTCCAAATCCCTATCGAAACTTGGCAGAGGGAAATCTACGGATCGGTACATCCGTTCTAAGCCTCAGGTACACTCTGCTTGAATTATCAGTCTCTCGGTCTTCGCGCCAAGACCTGTGCATGCCCAAAGAGCATAGACCAGATCGAGGCTAAACCAGACCAGGCGTTTCCGCCCAAACGGGTGGTAAAGATACTCCGTATATGGTCCTATAAATAGACTTAAGACATGTCAACTATAAGACATTGCCTGAGACAGGACAACATAAGACAGGGGCAGATAATGACCAGTCAAACCTGTCACAGAAAGATAATAAACAGTTATCTCTCTTTGATCACATTAAACCAAACATACATTAGGTTGGTGTTTTTCTCACCGTTAAAAATGACAGCAACATATTACCACACCTCCCGGGAAAAAAAAATGGCACATTTTTTTTAAAAAATACATCTATGAGCCAGGTGCATTAAGCTCATAACGCATGAGTAATGCGCCGATGAAAGGATCACCATAAATGTAACATCATAATGTCAGATCCACTCGACGCACAGTAGAGCGTCTGGTGAGAACAAAAAATCTCACTAGATAGGAGAAACTATTTTCTTAAAGTAAATATCCGGGGAGGTGTCACCAACCAACTCAAAGGTGCAGGTAATGTTACAACAATTATATAAAGAAAAAAAATTCATATCAATATGTGTATAAATGGTGAATGACAATTTCTATTAAGAAATCACACCAACATCGAAATCTCACGACGTATAATGTCTATATAACCATAAATTCAAATGGTCAATCATTACCAACATTACTAAAGTCTCTTTACAAACATATGATTATACATGTGTATAGTATAACTAATAGGTGATGACGTCAGAAGAACAAGACGATGCTCTATTCCGGAGATGTCTTGTAAGCAAGATCCTCAAGGAACATCAGGACGTCGATAGTAGTCATCGTAGTTCTACAGCGTTCCAAGATATCACACCGGTTTGCTGAGAACAATACAAATAACACAATTCTTAGAATGTTATAATGTACCATAGTCACTTAATATATATCTAACTATAAATGTGGCCGAATTAATTTTTTTGACCTTTATTTCATGTTAAACAAAACCTTCCTCTGTTTTACCAAAGATGGTAACAGAGAAAGCAAGTAATCAATACATAACCAGAGTTTAAACAAAGTGACAACAAGTGTTATAGAAGCATGATATTGTAAGAATAGATCATAACTTTAGATATTTAACAGTAGATCTAGACAAAAGAGCTAAGTAGCTTCATGTGGGCATCGCGACAATATGTCTGCCATCACATTATCCGAACCACGGATAGCTCGTACAGTGAAATGAAAAGGTTGAAGAGCAGTAGCATATCGAGTGGATCTCGAACTCTTCAAATCCTTACTCTGCATAGCTGTGAGAGCTTTTTGGTCGGTTTCTACTATAAAATGCACGCCGAGAAGGAATCTTTGGAGTTTAAGAATTGCCCAGACCATAGCTAGCAATTCTCGGTCTAGAACAGAATAATTCCTTTCTGCCGCATTCAGTTTTCTCGAGACATACATTACAGGATGCAGAGTCTCAGAATACTCTTGCATCAGTGCCGCCCCGATCCCTATTGATGAGGCGTCACTACGAAGGACAAACGTCTTATCGGCTGTAGGTAGTCTTAAAATAGGAGGAGACGAAAATAATGACTTAATATGGTCCAATGAAGATTGGCATTCCTGGGACCAACGCACCATATTAGGAGACCCTTTCTTCAATAGGGTTGAGAGTGGTGCCGTAATAGAGGAAAGATTCGGAATGAATCTTCCGTAGAACTGTATTAGGCCCAAGAGACTACGGATCTGTTTCTTAGTCTTAGGAATAGTGATGTTCAGTATCTTAGAAGTGTTGTGGTCTTCTGTCTTCAAGAGACCATGACCAACACGATGACCAAAAAAAGAAATCTCACTAAACCCAACATAGCCTTTAGAGGGTTTAGCTGTCAAATTATGCTCACGTAGAGTAGACAACAGTTCATATAATCCCAGATAGTGATCTTCCCAAGAATCGCTGAAAAGACAGATATCGTCCAAGTATGCAATCACATCAGAACGATATGACAAAATCCGACGCATCATGCGTACGAATGTAGCTGGGGCATTCATAAGGCCAAAAGGCATAAAGTTCCATTGGAACAAACCCCTAGGTGTGGAGAAAGCAGTGAAAGGTTTGGCTCGTTCGGTTAGAGGAACTTGCCAGTATCCTTTAGACAAGTCCAGCTTTGTAAAGAAACAAGAGTTGGAAAGTCTAATAAGTAACTCATCCAACAGAGGCATAGGTTCAGCATCGAACTTCGTTACTTGATTTAGTTTACGGTAATCGAAGCAAATGCATATGTTATTGTCTTTCTTTCGGACAATAACCATAGACGACGAGTATGCCGAATTGGATGGTTCAATTATTCCTAACTTTATCATTTCATCCAATTCTTTCTCGACCTGAGTTTGGAAGTGGATAGGAATAGGATAAGGTCTGACCC
This sequence comes from Oreohelix idahoensis, assembly GCA_024509875.1. Classification (NCBI taxonomy): domain Eukaryota; kingdom Metazoa; phylum Mollusca; class Gastropoda; order Stylommatophora; family Oreohelicidae; genus Oreohelix; species Oreohelix idahoensis. The sequence goes on along the minus strand of JAMPIV010002752.1, from coordinate 19,896 downwards.
TCATAGGAGTATGGTCAGTCAATACAATGTCATGTTCAATGACTGTAGTGTGTCCAGGAATGTCCGTGAGAACATCCTGAAATGTTTGTAACATGGAAGAGATTTGTGACTGTTTCTCAGTTGACAATTTAGGTGAAATTGCAACATTTTTCCATGATTCCGTAGAATGAAGTGGAATCATTGGAAGAGGAAGATTAATGTCAGAGAATGTAGATTCCTCATCCTGTATGACAGACAGAGATGAGTAATGACCACGAGCGACTGTAGCGTTGTCCGTCGCTTGAAAGATAGGTTGTAAGTACTCTGGACGTTCATAAAATTCCGTAAGCATATTTATGTGAAAAGTTTTACGCTTTCCATCAATATCGACAACATAGTCGACAGAAATTTTAGATACAATCACAAAAGGACCTTTCCAACCAATAAGAAGTCTATTTTCCCTGGAAGGAAGTAATACGAATGCTTTGTCTCCAGGACAAAGTTGACGTAGGCATCTATTTTTATTTGCGAACTGCCTTGCCTTTTCTTTAGCAAATTCAGATGCGGAAGTTGCTAATTTGCAAGCTTCAATGATTTTCTGCCTGAGAGCAATGACATATTCATAAGAAGATTGAGTGTCATCACTGATATCATCGGCAGCTATTAAATCGTGAAGCAAGGACATTGGGCCGCACGGACGCGCGCCAAAGACGAGCTCGAAAAGAGAAAACCCGGTATGTTCATTAGGAACCTCTCTATAAGCAAAGAGAGCAGCGGGTAAGACTCTGTCCCATTCCTGAGGATGATCCTCAGTTATTTTCCCAAGTAAATTTTTGAGAGTACTATTGAGACGTTCGACTAGTCCATTAGACATCGGATGATAAATACTACTCAGTGACCTCTTAATATTAAGAGTAGACATCACTTGCGACATTATCTCAGATATCAGTTGGGTGCCAACAAGATTTCCCTAGGGAATCCCAACCGCGAAAATATCAGCCAAAGAGCGTCTGCAATATCGTCAGTCGAAATGCTCTTCAGAGGTATGGCCTCTGGCCATCGAGTACACATGTCAACACATGTAAGAATAAATTGATGTCCTCTGGCTGATTTTATTTTGAAAGGACCAATGATATCTATCGCCATTTTCTGAAATGGACGGATAGGAATGTCCGCAGCCTGGATAGGTGCTGCATGGCGAGGACCTTTCGATTTTACTTCTTGACATACTCTACACGAGCGACAATAAAGACGTATGTCTCTGTTTACGAATGGCCAAAAGAAAGCCGCAAGAACTCTCGACTTCGTACGTGAAAATCCCATATGACCAGCGCATTGGGAGTCGTGAGCATGTTGCAGTATTCTAACTCTCATGTCTTTCAGAACAAGAATTTGTGAATGTATAGACATGTCTGAGTGTTGTACCATACGAACTAGTACGCCATTCTTCATAGTGATCCAAGATTTTTGATCTGTGTTCTTATTTGGGTCACCATTTTTAACCAGAACGAAGAATTTTTTTAACGAAGTGTCTTCTTGTTGACTTTTGATAAAAGAGTCACGTGAAATCACATCATGATCATCTTGATCACGTACCTCATCACCTTCGGTCGATGAACTCTGAGGCATATTCTGAGCCTGTGCTTTCGTGATAATTGCATTAGCAGCTTCCAAGTTATGTTCTTCCCAAGCAATGATCTGCTGCGGGGTACACTCTTTAACCCCGTGTATACGTCCAACGATAAGATCCGCAATAGGATTCGGAAGCAGACACGCTTGGACCTCTCCCGTAAAGAAGGGAGTAGCTATACGGATGATAGCAGTAGAATATTTTTCCACTGTGCCACCAAATGTTACACATTTGATCACTTTTCCAGTGGCACAGGAAGGATCTACAAGAGATTGTCTAACCCCAATAGTGGTACATCAAGAATCAAAGAGGACTGAGACTGGATCATTATTCACTAGACCTCTATGTAGAATAAGATATCCTCTCCCGTCATGCGCCGCTGCGGCAGGAAGAGCGGGCAGAGGATGACCGCAACTCAAGGTGGATATAGTAGTAGGTTCAAATAAAGTGATGCACTGTGGGCAATGAGATGCTCTCCCAAAATCAAAGGCAGAACAAGTAACAGCACTAGCGTTTGGTTTACCATTGTTTTGTTCATTACTAACTCCTTGTGACTCTTGTTCAGCACAGTTAGCATGATGACATGATCTATTATTATTGTGCTGCCATCTACCTCGATTATTATTTCCTTTGGAATTATTGCAATTACCCCTATTGCTATTATTATATTGGTTTGAACCACAGTTTTCACAATTGTGATTGTGATTTACACCTTGATGAGAATATCTATCAGACTGATATTGCTGTCTTCCTGAAGAATTATGGCAAGGATAGTTTTTATTGTGGCTACCCCTTCGAAAGTTCCCAAATTTGTTGGAACCATAATTATGAGGGCTATCAGATCACCTCCAATTCCTAGAAGACGAGCCTCTATGGGATGAATCACCTTGATCCTGTCCGAAGTTACGCTTACTTTTCTTATCAAAGTTGCGCTGAGTACCTTTACCTTTACCTCCGAAATTATAATTGCATGGAGTCGCAGAAGCCACGGGTAAACCTTCTTTAATCTTAGTATTGCTAATCGTTTGTTGTGGATGAGCAGTGACATATTGGCAACAATATTGTTCCATTTCTTTTATGTCCTTAGGTTTACGTTCGTGTATAAAGGCAAGAAAGGACTCATTAACAGATGACATTACTTTGTCTCTAAGTAACAAGTCCATAAGTGCTTCATAAGTATGTTCAGTCTTAGACAACTCAGTCCATCTAGTGAAAGTAAGACGTATCTTTGTAATATAGTCTGAGAACTCTACACCAGCTTCTGGTAACATAGTCTTAAAACGAAGACGGTAATCATCTTCTTTAAGCTGATATCTTTTCAATAAGGCTGCTCTGACAACTTTATAGTTAGTCCTATCATGTTCTTCTATTGCCATTATAATATTTAATGGTTCACCTGTAAGTAAATTCAACAGTTGTCCAACATATTGTGCCTTATCTAATTTATGTGTTACGCAATTAAGTTCTAGTCTATCCAGATAGAACGTTATGTCATCTTTTGTAGGATTAAAAGGGGGTAGTTTGACTTTATAAGTATTATGATCTGTCTTACTAGAAGTCGCTTGAGAACTACTCATATTCATCACTTTTGTTTTCTCTATCTCCAAAGCTAAGAGTTTTTCTTCATGTTCTCTTTGTAACTTTCTGTCCTCAAATTCTCTGTCCTGATGAATCCTCCTTTCTTCAGCTTCTCTTTGTAACTTTTTCTCTTCAAGTTCTCTTTCATGCTGAATTTTCCTCTCTTCAGCTTCTCTTTGTAACTTTTTCTCTTCAAGTTCTCTTTCATGCTGAATTTTCCTCTCTTCAGCTTCTCTTTGTAACTTTTTCTCTTCAAGTTCTCTTTCATGCTGAATTTTCCTCTCTTCAGCTTCTCTTTGTAACTTTTTCTCTTCAAGTTCTCTTTGATGCTTTTTCTCTTCAAGTTCTCTTTCGTGTTTTTTCTCTTCAAGTTCTGTTTGTAGATTCTGTTGTTGCTGAATTCTTCTATCTTCAGCTTCTCTATCCAGTTGCATTTGCATCTTCTTCTCTTCAGCCTTCTGTGCTTTTGCATGTTGAGCCAATGCAAACTCTTCCAATTTCTCACCAGTTTTGCCAAGGGTCAACCCTTGCTGGAGGAAGAAATCCAATGTAGACATTCTGTCTTATAATTACCTATTAGTACCTGAAACAATAATACACTTATCCCAATCTCAGTGGGAGACAAGTCTTTTGTCAAAGACTTTATACAGTTACCCTGTTTATAATGTCACCAAATCACTTTAGTATCTTATGTGCATCATGACTAAATGTATATGTAGACTGTATGTGACAACACTATCTAACACCAATTAAACAGAGACAAACATCTTAACAAATGAAAACATTCGCAGAGGTCAAATAAACTGAAAAGCAAAACTAAAGAAAATGTTACAAAAAATTGTAGTGATAACTGCGAAATTATACACTTATACAATGACAACACAGTGTATAAACAAAAGGGTGTATAGAAATAAACAATAGAAAAGAGAAGGCAGACAAATACAAACAAAACGAATCAAAAACTAAAGTACGGAGAGAAAATAACGAAAACAACACTAACACATCTCGTCACAGCTAAGAAAAAGAAAAAAAAAATAGCAACAAAAGTCGCTTGCAATTTCCACTGTGGGAAATATGCACAATCCCTATAGAACACCTACAGTAACCCTCGGTTGAGTGGGATATTTACTGTAAGACCCTCCAACCTATAAACCCGCCCAAAAAAAAATATACAATAACTAAACAAAGAACAAGTAAACAATAGAATGCATATAATGAATGTGTAACGAGGAAGGCTCAGTTGCACACAAAATAAAGGCTCAGTTTAACACGTAAAACAGTGCACTTATCTTTAAGCGCAATCCTCTACAACCGCAAAGATGCAGTTCAATGCAGTACACTTGTAAACACACTGGTAGACGTTCCACCATTGAAGGTCACCGTAACTTGACAACAGATGTAGTAGTCTCCAAAGTGAAGCTATCAAACCATACTCGACTTCAGTTGAGAATGTTTGTAGAATGTCGTAGTAAACAACAGGTTGAACTGTTCTATGTTTACAATCCGAGCTTGCACGTAAAATTGTGACGTGAACTTTGACACATATGTCCGTCGACGACTATCACAGTGTTAAACAAATTCGTCAGCAACTGTGGTCTATGTAGCACACCTGTAGCAGCTGTGGTCCATGTAGCAATTCTGCAGCAGCTGTGGTCCATGTAGCAATTCTGCAGCAGCTGTGGTCCATGTAGCGATTCTGTATCCTACATAAATGTTTACGTCTGTCAGCAGACGTTGACCTATTTCCTACTGTCCTGTGTAGCTGACAACTAACCGTCAATCTTGTCTTCCGGATGTATAAATCCAGATGTATGCAGGAAAATACGTGTCGTTGACAAAAAACCCACGAATCTGGTCCACCAGATGTAAAAGTCGGTTTACTGTCTGTTTGAGGCTGGAGATGTAGAGATGTAACGTTCTATTCGCTCCAGATGTATAACTGCCCGCTTGTGTTCGTGTGTTGTAAAGATGACAGAGTGGGTGTGTCACAATGATGCGGTGTATCTAGGTCACCGGCATGAGGTGCCGCCAGGGTATAGTAGAGACACACATAGTATCAGCATACATGTAAATACAGACGTGTAGTGCTTGTATAAGACTGGTTGATCGTGTAGGTGAGTGAATAGTAGTGCTGACAACACGAAGGCCGTATAGGCTCTTAGACGACTTCACATAGACTCACACAACCACAAGTAGAAGTCAGTGAAGTAGGGAATGCTGCTGACGTTTACAATATTTATTCGTGACGTACGATAATATGATGATGGACGAAACAGTCAATAGTACAAGATCATGGACATTATATGTGTAGTTATGAAGGTTAACATCAGGCATCACAGATCCCGAACAGCTTAGACATGTAACAATGTCTTGACCAATAATTACTGTTCATGCAATAGCTCTAATCCCTGACTGAGCCCTGTCAGGTAAGCCCTAGCAAATATATTGCCTAGTACGGGCGATATCAGTTATTTAACAAAGTCAATGCTATTGTCCTACAACTAGCCAAAGACTTCATTCTGGCCTCACATGCCAGGTACTTCATTCTGGTGAAGAAGATTGGCCGTAAACACGGACCAATTTAATGACGACAAAATCAGGCCGCGGATTGCGGGCCTCGATAATCAGGTGACTCTCAGTTTACATAAACTTCTGAGAATAAATATATTTCTGCCAAACAATATTCCGCCTGCATTGCGGATCCATAAAGTTGATTCTTAGGCTTATATGTATAACAGGTCAACTTAGACCTAGTCTTTCAAATATGTAGCCATACTGGGGTACAGTATATTAACTCCTCGTGAGCTTCGCTCACTATGTCGCCATCAGCATTAAATGTACCTTTAAGATCTAATCAAGACGAAAAAGATCGAATAATGTTTCAGTTACCTTCTCAAAGAATCCTTACACTCTAAGGTAACACAACACAGCCAATACTGGCATAAAGAATCACTCAGGGAAGGAAGAATGACAAATCAGTCATTCCCAGAATTTCCAAATCCCTATCGAAACTTGGCAGAGGGAAATCTACGGATCGGTACATCCGTTCTAAGCCTCAGGTACACTCTGCTTGAATTATCAGTCTCTCGGTCTTCGCGCCAAGACCTGCGCATGCCCAAAGAGCATAGACCAGATCGAGGCTAAACCAGACCAGGCGTTTCCACCCAAACGGGTGGTAAAGATACTCCGTATATGGTCCTATAAATAGACTTAAGACATGTCAACTATAAGACATTGCCTGAGACAGGACAACATAAGACAGGGGCAGATAATCACCAGTCAAACCTGTCACAGAAAGATAATAAACAGTTATCTCTCTTTGATCACATTAAACCAAACATAAATTAGGTTGGTGTTTTTCTCACCGTCAAAAATGACAGCAACACCTGGCAACCTGTGAAAAAATTACTTACATTTAAACGGTCCAATGATCATAGCTATCTAATAATTTTGTTTTCTGCAACAACTAAAGATGTTACTATAAAAATAACTTAAAAATAATCGCAACGGGAAAAAAATGACTACAGAGTGAATTTAGTTTTTACATATGTTGATACAGTTATTTAAGGACATGCACAGTAGTGAGAACTGGATTTTACGTACAAAATATCGATTTTTTACTTTTGAGCTTATTTTATAAATAATCATCGAGGAATCGATTGAGCAAGGTTTTATGACATAAAAAATGCATTTGATGTATCAAAAAGCATATTTTCTGTACAACCCCCAAGCTATGATTTGCAAATTTGTGCCGAAAATGCAAGATTTGTCGCTCAATAATACCTTAGTTATGCTGTCCATATCGGAATTTTGTTGTCTGCCGTAATATAGCAAATTCGAAACTTTTTTTTCTCATAGCTCTGAGTGATGTGGGTTTGAAAATTTCTATAATTTTACGCTAACTTCCTTATAAGGAGTGGTCATGTGGTGACCTCATTCCCGACCCAATCAAGACGTTTTCGTAAACACCTGTTTTGATTGGTCATAACAACATTTTGGCTTCGTGCGCAAATGTGGAAGATAACAACAGCTTCTTCCGCCCGTAAACAAATTAATTGTTTGCTGCATGGAACGTGGCGGTCAATATTTTTCTCTTGTTTAAATTTCAGTGAATTGTGTTCTATTACTTCAAAATGGGAAGAATAGGTAAGAGATCAAAGCAACTATCTGCTGCAAGATCGCGTCGACAGTATGTAATTTCCAGCAATGGTAATGGTAAGACAGAATCAGCGGTGAATGATAAGCAAACTGATCTAGTCTCGACATGGAATTTCTGCATACCAGTATCCGATAGGCCTATAGTTCAAATTGCTGATCCAGTAGTGCCGTTCACCACTGGCCCAAGTCGATCTGATATAAAAATTAACTTGAGCACGAGCAAGAATGTTGCATCTCATAATACTGTCTGCGCCCAACCTAAACCTACGTACAGAACCATTGGGACATTTCTTTCTTCAACAACCTTCTTAAAAGTGTGTGTTGCAATGTGTGTAAGCAAAGCACATTGCAAACAAGAACTGACAACACCAAGTCAAAGGGTTTCTCTCTCTTCATGGAAGTTGTGTGTCGCATGTGAAAAAGCAATTTCTAGAACGTACACATCCGAGAGGGAACCAGAAGGCCGCGGCCCTCGGGGACATGCAGTCAACAAATCTGCTGTTCTTGGTGCCCTCATGTCTGGAATGGGCCCATCTACGTTCAATCTCTTCTGTGAGAACCTAGACCTCCCTGGCCTGCACCAGAAAACATTTCATAAATATGCAGATCAAATTTTTGATCATTTGGATACCATGCACTCTACAGTATTTCAACGTGCCCTCAGCATCGTATGAGCTGAGCATGCTAAGAGTCAGCATCGCATCGTTAATAAAAAAGAAGTCATTGTCATCGCTGTCAGTTTTGATGCAACATGGCTAACTACAGGTCATAAGTCACTGAAAGGTGTTGGCAGTGTTATCGACATCTTGACTGGCATGGTCATCGATACGCATGTTATGTCTTCCTTCTGTCACACCTGCGAGAATACTGAACAGTGGCAACTGAAAAATCTGCCTGACAAATTTGAAAAATGGAAAGCAGAGCATCAGAAGGACTGCTGCCGTAATTACAAAGGGTCAGCCGGAATGATGGAGGTAAAAGCCTGTGAAGTTCTCTTTCTTCGTTCAGTGGCAAATCACAAGCTACGCTACACTGTTTTGCTATCAGATGGCGATTCCAAGGCCTACAACAGACTCTGCGACATCAAACCGTATGGACCAGAAGTTGACATAACCAAAGAAGAGTGCGTCAACCATGTTGCAATGCGATTAGGCACTGCACTGAGGACACTCATTACTGACTGCAGAAAACAAAAAGTCACCCTTGGGAGAAATGGCCATGGTCGTCTAACCCAAAATGCCATAAGAAAATTGTGTATTTACTACACCAGAGCCATCCGCGAGCATAGTACAGCCCCAGAGATGAAACAAGCCATCATGGCTTCTCTCTACCATGGGTATTCGACAAACGACAAACCCCAACATAATTTGTGTCCGCCAGGCAAAGACTCCTGATGTTTCTAACAGGCTTCCATCGCCAAAGGAGAAGCTGCCGGACCACACGAGACCAAGGTTCACACTCTGCTAGACTACAACCTGCTCCATAAGCACTTAGCCCCTATTTATGAGCGTCTTACTGATCAGCATCTGCTCAAGCGGTGTGAGCTAGGTGCAACACAAAATGCAAATGAAAGCCTCCACAATGTTATATGGAGTCTTTGCAGAAAGCGGAAATTTGTGTCATTAAAAAAGGTAAAATTCAGTGGCCGTTGGAGAGTTCAACTTTGGTCCATCAGCCAGTGCAGAAATAAAAAAGCTGTATGGTCAAGCATCTGGAACAAACTCGAAACGCCTTGGACAGGTGCGATTAAGGAAATGTCTGGCCAACAGCCAGAAACATGAGGCTGACAAACTTGTAAAAAGAAGAAAAATTAGGCAAGAGGCAAGACAAAGGTGAGAGGAGGAGCTGAAGGAAGTGCAGCATATAGTGCTGGACAATTTTAAACACATTCAGCCCCCCAGAATGGAGTATATTGGACAAGACAAGGCACTCGCTGAGTAACATGCATTTTTCTCAAAACTAATGTTTTATTAACAAAAAATGTTATTATTAACAAACTATCTAACAGATCAGTCTGAAATTTGGCATACATGTAGTACACATATATACCTTTAAATTGTCACATGCTTATTTTTGATATTTTGGTAATTTGCTTTGATATATTTTTTTTTAAATTTTTTCATACAAATATAGTTTTTTTTTTTTTAAATCATTAAAAATAGAATTTTAAACTTATCAAAAAAAGCATGTGTAAAATTGTTTTAATTGTCAGTCACAACATGTGTGTGCAATTTGATAAAGTTTGGTCAATGGGAAACATGATTTTTGCTCTAGAAATTTGGTGAAAATCCAATATGGCAGATGTTTTTTTTTTTTTTTGGGTTACCATGGTAACCACATGTTTTTTAACAAAATAAACTGTAGAATTTGGTTCATGGACATACACTGTGTCTATTGAGCACATACAAAGTTTGAAAATGTTATTAGAACAAAAGTTAGTTTTCACTGTAGTTCATGCCCTTAAACAAAGCCAGGCATTTTCTAAATTTTAATACTAAGCTGGGACGAAGGTTTATAAAAAAAATTCTGAAGCACCGACATACCATAAGTGAAAGCGAATGAATGCTTAAGTCTGCTTTTTCAATCAAAATAAACATACATTCAAATTTTGACCACGCATTTTTAAAATGATGTAAAAAAAATAATACCATGTAACATTTTCATTAAGATTAAACACACACAGTTGATGTTCATGCTCAGAGAACCTTCATTGGTTTTAATATATGTATCGATACAGCTCCGACCCAATTTGAAACCGCTTGGCCAAATTAGTGCCATTAAAATTACATCGTTTAAAAAAAAGGGAGTGCTACAGAAAACTTTTTTTTTTTTCTTCTATTTCCTATTAAAGTAAACATGTTTAGTTAAACATTTTTAATTATCTTGTAAACTATGCAAACGTATGGTCATTAAAAACAAACATAAAATAATAGTTTTATCATTTGTGTTACGTCCCTTGATATTTATTGGATATGTATTTGATTATGGCCCCTGATAAATAAATGGCTTCTATACATTTCTTACGAAAAACTGTAATTAATCATAATGTCATAATTACAATATTAAATTATAAAATAACTGCATGGCGTACCCCGGCGGTAACTAAAGAGCATGTCTGCCAAAATTCATCAAGAAATAATAAGGCATGCGGATTTGTATTAAGAACATAGAAACATACTTTGTCTTTTATTTATATAGATTTTAATAAATAAGGTAACGGATGTTTTGGACAACTGAATTATTCTTGAGCTCAGACCCACAACTCTCAGCCTTTCTAGCTCCTCAAGTCTCCTTATTGATAACAGATTTGTATTCTGCTTATCAGTTTTCTTGATCATTTTCCTCCATTTCTGTTTTGCCAGCTCTGTTAGCTCCACTTATTTGGTGCTTTTCATGTTGTTCATTCATTTTTGCTGCTCTTGAAAGTCATTAATTTTCTTTTACTCTAATATTTTGAGATGATTCCCAGACATTTAAACTGCAAATTTTGATTTTCTAAATCTGTGCTGCATTTAGCTTCCATGTATGGTATCCATAGCACTATCTTACGTAACTTCTTCTTCTTCTTTGATCCATAGCCGCTGACTGTCAAAGCAGTCAGTGGCCATCCAGCCTGGCGGTGTCTTGTAGGGCAGCAACAAACTGTTTCCACTTTGCTCGGTCGGTGGTTATCCTTTGTGCAGTGCCCCAGCTCTGGTTCATTCTTTGCATCTCGGCCTCCACAGTTCTCCACCAAGTTGTATTTGGACGACCTCTCTTTCGCTTTCCTTCTGAGGTCTATAGCACAGCTGTTCTTGTGATGTCATCAGAGTCTCTTCTGAGGACGTGGCCAACCCAACTCTAGCGTCTGCCAGCTATGAGGGTGTGCATGTCCTCTTGTTTGCTCCAAGTAAGCAGTTCTTGATTGGTGATGGTATTCTGTCAAAAGATTTGAAGAATTTTCCTTAGGCAGATTGTGTGGAAAGAGGACAGTTTTGACATTTCCTTCTCTTACTCTCCAGCATTCCGCACCATAGAGAAGCACAGAAAGTACACAGCTCTCATACAGTCTTAATTTGGTGTTTGTGCTATACTGGGAAGACTTCCAGATGTTGTTGAGACTAGCAAAGGCTGTTCTCGCTTTATTCATTCTGTTGTTAATGTCCTTGCTTGTTCCCCAGCCTGGTGTTACATCCTAGGTATGTAAATGAGTTACGCAACTTATCATATAGTTATTTGCTGTCTCATCACTATGAGCCCCTTTTCCATTTCTCGCCTTATTCATTCTGTTGTTGATGTCTTTGCTTGTTTCGCCATCTGGTGTTACATCCTAGGTATGTAAATGTGTTATACAACTTATCACATAGTTATTTGCTGTCTCATTACTCCGGCCGTTTTTCCATTTCTTCCCAAAATGCATCCTTCTTTGATATTGAAGTACTACCAAGAAAGTTCTGTCTATAGATAATCATCATCATTATTTTCCTTTTTGCTCCCTGTGGAGCCATGGAGCCACCACTGCAGCTGGTCCCCTTGCAGGAAGCCTACACAAAGCATTTGTATGTTCTTGAAGCGGTGGTTTCTGTAGTAATTTGTTTGACATGATGAGGTTGCCAGCCTCATACACAACCTCATATTATTTGTCTTGTATGACATGCCTGAGCTAGCAGTAGGCCTATTCTTTCTTTGTCTCATGAGAGACCCCCTGGGGACTAGCCTACATGTGGGAGAATCTGTAGACAAAACCCAGTCATAAATGTTACCAAATACTATTTAACCGGAGGTGTGTTTTTAAGGCCAGCCACATTTGTAACCGATTGGCAGAGTGGTTAGAGCGCTGGTCTGTCACGACAAAGATGCCGGGTTTGATTCACAGTGTCGACATGCTTCAGTCTACCCAGTTGTAAATGGGTATCTGACTTTGCACTTGAATTAGGGAAGGGAAAGGCAGTGAGGAAGGGAACTGGTCACCCCACCTCTCGATGCTGTACCTAGTATACTGAGGTCACTTGACTCCCCTATGGCAGTATCTGCTATAGGACTACCATTGTTGTTACATATATTAGCATATTATAATTGACTCACATTTACTTTTACACAACACACTGAGGCTATGATAATCCTTTCTCAAGTGCATTCATTTGTTTTCACTCCTCAGCTCTGATGTTAGTCCTTGGGTTGTTAGATATTTTGTTTGTGAAACATGCATTTGAGTCAACCATGACAAAAGGTCCATCTGTTCAGCTTGTGTTTGGCTTTGAGGTAAGTTTTGCCTTCTGCTTTTTTTTTTTTTTTAAGATTACATAATTGTAGTCAAGTATTTGTGGATGGTGAAAGAACGATTGAACAAACTTTATTTTCAAAGGGTTAAGAATTGAGCACTCAGGCCCATCTAACATTCTGTCCTTCCTGTCTCTCTCACTCACTCACACACACATATTCATTCATTCATTACACATACTGTATCCTTTCATTCCCACATGTATATTAAGCATTATTTAAAAGCATGCAACATTATAATGGAAATGTAACAGCATACATTTGGAGTATACAGTCATAATCAAAAATAAGTATGTTTAAAAAAGAAGAAGAAAGTAATGGGGAAAAAAAGCAAACAGACAGACAAAGAAAGCAAACAAAATTCAAACCCTTAATACAGTATCTTAGACAAGGATTTGAAACACAGTCGTAGTAGATTCAATATATAGGCAGTTATTTTCTAGAGACAACAAACTTTGTCGGTCCTCATATAAGATATTCCAGGAGACACATCCTCTTAGAGATGAGGTAAGGTAAGGAGAAAACATGATCTGATAGTATCAGTCATTTTTAAATGATATAATTTGATATTGTAACCATCTTTCATAGAAGGAGTTATACTGAAGAAATGATGTCACACTATTTTGAATTAGTAAAGTCTCTAACACTTCACTCCCCTGTGGCAGTATTTGCAATGAGACTACCTTTACCTTGTTTTAACCTTAATTACACCGACTGACAGAGTGGTAGGATGCAGGCGAGCTTCTGTCTTGATCGACTGTGTGTGGTACACCCACTATTGGGCCCTCCCAGTATTAAGAAACAAGGCAGATCGGTGTTTTCGTTTCAGATTTTGCTCACTTTCTCTGGCTTTTTTCTCAGACTTTCGGGTCCTGAGTATTCCTCTATAAATGCCTTCGGGCAGAAGAGGAAAGGGCATCCCTTGACACCTTCGGGTATAAGAGGCTGTGTCCGTTTGGGCTGGACTTAACCAGGAAGGATCGATGGTTTCATAGCGATTAAATGCAATCTTGAGGGCAAGTTCGGGCACAATGGGCTAATCACCTGTTTGTCAAACATTTTGATTGCATGTTTTGCCCAGGAGCCTTGTGCTCTTTGGGTCACCTCTACACCCTGTTTACGGGGTAGAAGTGGTTCCGATTAAGAAAGAAAGAAAGACAGAGTGGTTAGAGCGCTGGTCTCTCACAGCAAAGATGCTGGGTTTGAATTACGGTGGTGACACGCTTCAGTCTACCTAGCTGTAAATGGGTACCTGACTTTGCTCTTGAGTTAGTGAAGGAAAAGGCAGCGAGGAAGGGAACTGGTCACCCCGCCTCTCGATGCTGGACCTAGTATATGAAAGTCTCTAGCACTTCGCTCCCCGAAGGCAGTATCTGCTATGGGACTACCTTTACCTTAACTACAGTAGCATATAGATTTGAGAGTCCACATCTTATAGAATCATATTCCGTTGTTACTTCTTACAGAGCTTAGAGCCACCACTGTAGCCAGTTATAGAATCATATTCTGTTGTTACTTCTTACAGAGCTTAGAGCCACCACTGTAGCCAGTTTTGTTGTAGGAAGCATGGGAGCAGAGCATTCAGATGATCTTGCAGCAGTGGTCTCTGTAGTAGTATGTTTTATGGGGTGAGGTTGCCAGCCTCCATGTACAACTTCATGTTGGTCACTTCCTACAGCATGTCTGAAGGAGAAGTAGTTATGTTTTTTTTAAGAGACGGAACTACATGGGGCACATCTTATATCATCATTTCCCATTTTTACTTCTTACAGAGTGTAGAGCTACCACTGTAGCCAGTTCTCTTGTAGGAAACATGGGAGCAAAGCATTCAGGTGCTCTTGTAGCAGTTTGTTTTATATGGTGAGGTTGCCAGCCCCTCCATGTACAACTTCATGTTGGTCACTTCCTATGGCATGTCTGAAGGAGAAGTAGTTCTGTTCTTTCTAAGAGACCCTACACGGGGCACATTTTATATCATCATTTTCCTTTGTGTTCCTAATGGAGCATGGGCCCACAACTGCAGCTTGTCCCCTTGCAGGAAGCCTGCACCAGGCAGTTACAATCTCTTGTGTGGCAATATGTTTGACATAATGAGGTTGCTAGCCACGTGCCCAGCCCCATATTAATTGCCGTGCACAAACATGACTGAGGGTGCATTAGTTCTGTTCTGTTCTTTATTTACATCTTATATGTTTTTTTTCTTGCATACGGTAAGTTATTATGGTCTTGTCCTTTAATGTATGTTGTCTACCACTAATGCTTTATCAATTGTGTTTTCTTACTTGGCAGTATGAGATCTTGTTTACTGTCGTGCTAATGACATTCATCAAGTATGTCCTACACACGATAGATCTGCGCAGCCAGAATCCGTGGGACAATAAAGCCGTGTATCTGCTGTACTCAGAACTAGTCATGGGTGTGTATGTTAAAATATTTTTTTGGGGCTTTGTTGGGGATACTTGAGGAGGTACAGTCTGTGTAAAATTTTCTATTTGACCTACATTTACCTTAATTATTTCATTTATTTATTTTATAATTTAGACGACAGTCAGGCTGTTTTGTCCTTCTGTCAGGATGGTTGGGTATGAAATGTCAGTGACATAAATTTCATAATACAAAATAGGAAAGCATAAAGGTTCAAGAATTAAAAATAAAATAATTAAGAGCTTGCACAGTTGTATTATACACAGTGAGACAGCTCTAAGTAAGTATACACAGTGAGACAGCTCTAAGTAAGTATACTCAAAAACTGACCATCATTTTCATTCCATTCCCCCTCCCTCTTGTTTTTAAACATTTACTCCGTGCCTATCACATAGCCACCACTGCAGCTGGGTCCCTTGCAGGAAGGCTAAGTCAAAACATTTAGTCAAGGCTAAGGCTTTTGCAGTGTTGGTGTCTGCAGTAATTTTGTTCATGTTGAGGTTGCCAGCCCGGTGCATGACCTTACATTGGTTGCTGTTTACAACATGCCATGAGGGAGATCATTGTCATAGAACAAGAGAAAAGTTCTGGACCAGTCAAGCAGAAACATTAAAGGATGTGCTAGAGTACCGTGGAAATATAGGACAGCTTCTGGGCTGTGCAAGAGCAGTGTATGAAAAATGCAAAAGTACCACTAAAAGCAATGGCCAGCCTTACAAGTTGTTTGCCATATCATTTGGGAGTAAGAGAAGGGTGTGTCTTATCACTACTAGTTTTCACCTTCTGTTGGGACAATATTATCAGCATGCTAACACACTGTTGTTGTTGTTTTGAAGAGGTGATGGGTGGAGAGTGGGCATTTAACAGCTGACCGTTATTGCCTCTTCTCGTTCCATCTTGGTCTACCCTGTTCAACCTGAAATTTGGTTATAATTGGGGTATTTAGTGTCATTTTCTAATTTTGTATTCAATTTAAATAACTATTGTCTTTAGCAGTTGCTGATTTTAATTTATATTAGTATTTGTCCATTTTATTTTCTCTTTTATATTGTTTATTGATAACTATTGTCCTTTACACTTGGTTTTAATTTGATTTAGCATTTGTTCTTTTTGAGTTGTTTTTTTTTAAACCTCGTTGTCTTTCCTTGTCCTATGAGTAGTTAGTAAGTTTTTTATGTTTTTGTTGTTGTTGCTTTTTTTTTTTCAATGATTTGTTAGTTCTTGTTGCTTAATTTCTATTTAGTTGAATGTCTTTTCTGAAGTACTAACCTTATATGTTTTCCTTTGTTTTATGTATATATCTTTTAAGTATTGATTGGGCATCTCTTGGGGCATCTATACTTAAAACCTTATCACCTGTCATGTCTATATTGTGATTTCTATAGTAAGTTTTTAATTCAAGCCTTTGTTGTTCATACTTTTTACAGTGGATCAGGTAGTGGTCTATGTCATTCTCTTCCTGACATTCTTGGCAGTGTGGTTCCTCTATCATAAAGTATGCTGCACCGAGACGGAGACGCCACAGTTTTTTGTTTGATGGTATCTTTAATTCTTCTCTGACCTGGCACGTCCTTGTTGGTTCTTTCAGTAGTTTGAACGCGTGTCTGCCTTTTCTACTGTTCTTCCATGTTGTTTTCCATTCCTCGTTTATAGTTATCTTCACTTGGCTCTTGATCTCTGACCTTCCCAGTCCTGCTCTTATATTGTTTTTACTTATTCTTCCATTCTTGGCGTTCTGGTCTGCATACTCGTTACCAGCTATACTTATGTGTGCTGGAACCCACACTAGCCTCACACTACATCCTCTGTTCCCTAGTGATGTATTAATTGCTAGAATTTCTTCCTTGATGTCTGGCCGGCTACATTTACCTGGGTGTTCTAGTGCTTGTAGTGATGATAGTGAGTCTGTAAATATCGTAACAGCTTCTGATGGGTTATCCTCGGTTATTTCTAAACTTTTTAGAATTGCTACCATCTCTGGTAGCAATTCTAAAAAGTTTAGAAATAATCGAGGATAACCCACCAGAAGCTGTTACAATATTTTTTTTTTTTTTTAGAATTGCTACCATCTCTGCCTGCCATCAATGGTACCTATACCTTGTAGCGGTATGGCAGCTTGCGTACCCTGACAATCCCCAGAGCTATGCCAGTGGGAGTTTTACTCCTGGTAGGTTCAACCAAGCTGGACTGGTCTGTGTGGGTAGGGGTCAGACAAAAGCTGGTACCCTGGTCCTCCAGGTTGGGGGTTTTAGCATAGGGCTGACACCCTTGTCTATGTAAAAAAAATAATGAAGTTACGGAAACAACATCAAATGAACAAACTTTGCTGCGGGATGGACATTCGGAGTCTGTGGCTCGTATGACTGTCAGTGGTGAAAGCCGAAAGGAAGCCACTGACATGAAAACGGATGTCCTGACCGCAAAACAGGATACAAGAATAGGATTTTGGAATGTCAGGACAATGTACGAGACAGGTAAACTAAGACAGGTCACGGCAGAAATGAGAAACTATAGGTTACACATCCTGGGGATAAGCGAGAGCAGATAGACAGGGGCAGGAAAAGTTAAAACAGCAACAGGAGAAACAGTACTTTACTCTGGAAGAGAGGATGGACAGCACAGTGAAGGCGTAGCCATTATTCTACAGAAAGGGATAGAAAGGACATTACTGGAATGGAAACCCATCAACAACAGACTGATACGATTGAGATTGAGAGGGAGATTCACCAACACTACAATAATACAATGCTACGCACCAACGAAACCAACGGGCTGATCACCCGTTTGCCAGTCACTTCGATTACGGAAACAACAGCAAATGGATTGATTTGCCGTTGCCCTAAAGACGCCAATAGGTGTGATGGGAAACAATGGCAAAGAAAACCTATGATCTTGGGCAGAAAAGAAATGGAGGACACACCTAGATAGTAATGGGAGACCTCAATGCGAAAGTTGGTACACACAATACATATAATGAAAGAACAATGGGGAAATGCGGCAGCGGAATAGCAAACGAAAATGGGGATAAGCTAATAAGTTTCTGTAGCATTAACAACCTGGTCATTGGAGGAACACTTTTCCCACATAAGGAAATTCACAAGTTAACATGGGAATCACCAAATGGTCGGGACAGAAACCAGATAGACCACATCATGGTTAACGGTAGATGGAGACATGCATTACAAGATGTGAAGGTAAGAAGAGGTGCAGATGTGGGAAGCGATCACCATTTAGTAGTAGCAAAACTGAAATTGAAACTAAGAAGGGCTGGACCAACTGTAACTACACAGAAAAGGTTTGACATCAGCAAATTGAAGGACCCCCTTACCAGAAAAGCTTTTGCGGCCGACATTAAGAAACGATATCAATTTGCCAAAAGCCAGGAAAAGATATTGACTGATGATATAGACCAGAATTTCAACACCATTTCAACAATATATAAGGAAAGTAGCAAATCATGCTTAGGATTCCAGGAAAGGAAGAAGCAAGACTGGATAACACCAGAAACACTAAACACCATAAAGATGAGAAAGGAAATGAAAAGAAAGAAAACAGAAGCGAAGTCCCTCAGGTTAAAGCAACTATATAGCGAACAGTACAGTCAACTGGACAGGGAAGTTAAACGCCAAACCCGAGCCAACAAAAGGAATTTCCTAGACGATCTTGCAAAACAGGCAGAAGAGGCAGCACTGAGAAATGAACAAAGCACAATATACAAAATAACTAAATTCATCAGCGGAAAACAAGGTGCAAACAATATTACATTAGTAAGAGATAAGCAAGGAAATCTCATCAAGACAGCAGAGGGACAGGAAACAAGATGGGCAGAGCACTTCAGAGAAACTCTGAACAAGGAAATACCAGAGACACAATTGAATGTTCCTGAGGCTGAAAACGATTTAGATGTAAATACAGACATTCCACGAAAATAAGAAATCATCACAGCAATCAAAGGGTTAAAGAACGGTAAAGCTCCGGGCCATGATAACTTAAATGCAGAGCTATTTAAGACAGACCCTGAGCTAGCAGCAGAACTATTAGAACCACTATTTGCACAAGTGTGGAAAATGGGGACAACACCATCAGAGTGGAACAAAGGAATAATTGTCAAATTGCCCAAGAAGGGAGATCTTTCAGACTTCAATAATTGGAGAGGAATCACTCTTCTCTCAGTTCCCAGCAAAATACTAGGCAGGATAATTATACAGAGAATTTCAAAGGCAGTAGACTACAAACTGAGGAAAGAACAAGCAGGATTTAGAAAGAACAGAAGATGTGTAGACCATATATTCACTCTCAGGAACATTATAGAGCAGTGCTCAGAATGGCAAAGACAGCTTTACATAAATTTTGTAGATTTTGAAAAGGCTTTTGACAGCATACATAGGGACAGTTTATGGAAAATACTGAGGGCTTATGGAATTCCAAGCTGCATAGTGTCAATCATAAAAAGCCTCTATGCCAACGTTACGTGTAGTGTTGGGCAGAGCAACCTAACCTTCGAGGTGAAGACAGGAGTACGACAGGGATGCCCCTTATCAACCACTCTATTTTTAACAGTCATAGACTGGTTGATGTGCCAGACAACAGAGGGCAGTCCAAGAGGAATAAGATGGACTACATATTCAACATTGGAAGATCTGGAATATGCAGATGACATTGCACTGCTGGCACATTCACATCAACACATCCAGGAAAAAACGGATAGACTTAATAAATTTAGCCAGCAGGTGGGCTTGAACATCAATTTAAAGAAGTCTGAGGTCATGACGCTCAATGTGAGCAACCCTGAGCCCATATCAGTAAGGAATCAGCAACTGGTACAGACAGATACCTTCACATACTGTAAAGATGCTCATATCTGTAAA